>JANAVB010035419.1:1343550-1471286 GCA_029216955.1 Iris pallida | reverse complement strand
TATAATATATAATATATATATATATTAACAAATATATATGGCTTAATTGCACTTTGCTACCCTCAACTATTACCTTTTTCAACTTTGTACCCTAAACTATTTTTGTAACAATTGATACCCAGATGTTATTTTGGGACTAAAATGCCCCTACCCCTACCCCTAACCCTCCCCCCCTGCACGCTCCGGCCGCCCCCCTGCTCACTCGGCCGCCCCCCCTGCTAGCTCCGCCCCCCCCCCCCCCACGCCCCCCACCCCCCCCTGCTCGCTCCGGCCGCCCCGCCCCCCCGCTCCCTAGGCCGCGGCAGCACGGGAGGAGGGGGGCTGGGGAGGGAGGGCGGGGCGGGAGCGGGACAGGGGGTGGCGAAGCTAGCAGGGGGGGTGGGGGGCGGGGGGGGGGAGCTAGCAGGGGGGGTGGGGCGGCCAGAGCTAGCAGGGGGGGTGGCCGGAGTGGGGAAGGGGGTGGAGGAAGGAAGAGGGAAGGGCATTTTCGGAATATTTGAAAATTAGGTATCAAGTTGAAAAAAAATAATAGTTGAGGTACCAATTTGTTACGAAAAAAAGTTTATGGTATCAAGTTGAAAAAGCGGAATAGTTGAGGGTAGCAAAGTGCAATTAAGCCTATATATATATATATATATATATATATATATATATATATATATATATATATATATATATATATATATATATATATATATAAACTAAATTTTCTTATTCGGTTTTCGGTTTTGGACCAAAACCGAAACCCAAAATCGAAACCGAAATCGAATAAGAAAATTTAGTATTTTCAAAACCGAAACCGAACCGAATTTTTTAAAAACGAATCGATTCTCTTATTCGGTTTAGTTAGGATCGATTTTCGGTTCAAAACCGAATAATGCTCTCCCTACCATCCAGAAGCAAAGATGCAGCAGCATGAGTGGTCTAAATATAAATTGAGAAAATTTGAGTGGCACCCCACTTTTTTTACGCTTATTTAAGGTGCACCCACAAGTTTACATGAATGTATGACACCCCCCACTTTGGACGGTTTTCGTCTAAAATGAACGGTCAACCCCGTTGACCAATTTTTTTTGACGAAAATACCCCATATCTGTTCACTTCTTCCCCGCGTCAACTATTCATCTCCCCTCCCCCCCTCCGCCGTGCTCGGCCCCCCTCCACGGCGTCGCCGCACTCTCCCCCCCCCCCCCCCCCCCCTCCCCGACCTCGCCGCACCCTCCCCCCACCACCACCACCACCACCACCATCATCATCATCACCACCACCATCCATCATCATCACCCCCCCCCCCCCTCCCGCTCCGCCCCCTAGCCCCCACCGCCGCCGCGCACTGCTGCTACTGCTGCTGTTGCTGCGGCGACGGCGACGGTGGCGGTAGGGGCTAGGGGGCGGAGCGGGAAGGGAGGGGCGGAGCAGGAGGGGGGGGCGGTGATGATGGTGGATGGTGGTGGTGATGATGGTGATGATGTTGGTGATGGTGGTGGTGGTGATGGCCGGGGGGTGCGACGAGGTCGGGGAGAGGGGGGAGTGCGGCGACGCCGTGGAGGGGGGCCGAGCACGGCGGGGGAGGGGGGGCAGCCACGTGTGACGGCAAGGGGGATACACAAAAGGAGACAAGGGTATTTTCGTCAAAAAAAAATTTGACCGTTCGTTTTAGACGAAAACCGTTCAAAGTGGAGGATGTCATACATTCATGTAAACTTGTGGAATGTACCTTAAATAAACATAAAAAAAGTGGGTGCCACTCAAATTTTCTCATATAAATTAACAATGAAATGACAAACTGATTGCAAGTAATCCAACTGATTGCATTTCTTATGCACGAGACTGATTTTGCATACTTGATGTCATATCAGCTACCATGATTAATTTGTCAATTTTAATTCCGCCTTCTTTCTATCATCTGGTGCTATCCAATCATTGATGTGACATAAAAGTAAACATATCAAAATTTATAAGCAAAATGGCCACCCAGATTCGACCTAGTTAGAACACTGGGTTACGTGAAATCGCACTTGGTTAACTCGAGTTGAACCAATTATAGATATATTATAGTAGAATTAGTCATACATATTAACTCCAGTGGTATATAAAGTCCAAAACAAAAATCAATAGTTAATATCAAATCGGTTCAAAATTTAACTAGACGTCAAACGGTTGGTGGCTTGATCGGCTTGTCTAGATTGACCGAATTTTTGAAAAAATTATATAATAAATTATCAAAAAAATGATGTTTGGACGTGTCCGTCCAAAGACCGTACCTACATAGCAGCGACCCATTGTCCCCTGCTACACCGGAATCCACTCCTTAAAATTCGGACCAATAGTCCAATAGATGGCCGCCACGTAGCGCGGATCTGTGACGGTCCGCTCAAAGGACGGACCAAATAGCAACGTCCTAAATGAGCACGAAAAAACTGATTAAAAGATAAGAGATACTGATATAAGATAAGAGAATGTTAGCACAAACATATATAGTGAGGAATATTTACATGTTTGATTAAAAGAACAAACCCAACAGATTATGTTGAAGCATTGTCGATACCTTATGCTTGTGGGGGAGACTTTCCTAAAATGTTGTTATCCTTCAATTTTTTTGGCAAATGTTAAAAGCCACCCCCTTTTTAATAAGGTCCACCTACTTAAAACTTTAAAAAAAATTACAAGTTTGCCATTTTAAAAATACTAAGGGTCATCCCACTTCTGTCAATTGAGGACTGCAGGACTTGCCTGCAGTCCAAAGTGAAGATAGGACTGCAGTGCTGGCCTGCAGTCCTCAATTGACAGATTTTTTTTTTACCTACAGTGACTGCAGGGCTTGCCTGCAGTCCAAAATGAAGAGAGGACTGCAGTGCTGACCTGCAGTCCTCTCCGTCGATCTGGAGAAACAACCATGAAGAGGAAGAAGAGGGGAAGGATGGGGAGTAGTGCGCGCGCCGCAACGCGATGGGGTTAGCTAACCTAGGTAACGGGCAATTATTGATTTGTTTGAGTAAAGGAGTCGCCACAAGAACGAGACTCTTAGGTCTCGTTTGGTTCGCGGAATAGAAGGGAAAGGAAATCAATTCCTTGTCATTTCCTTTCCTTTGGAAAACTTTAATTCCTATTGATTTTTCTTTCCGATGTTTGGCAATGCCAAGAAATTTGGAAAGGAAAGTGAATACTTCAATGTGGGAAAGTGATTCCTTCCTTGGATGGATGGAATCACTTTCCCCCCTAATTTTCCTTCTATTGGAAATCACTTTCCTTTCCTCCTCAATTCCTTGGACACCCAAACATAGAAAAGTAATCACTTTTCTTTCCCAACCGGGAGATTCTGCGAACCCAAACGACGCCTTATATGAAACTGCAGCCCCTGTGGACACTAGCCTCCTTGCTGAATCTTGTAAATTGGAAGACACAATGGATTTACTGGATCCATTGACTGTAGAGTTGCCCGAGTCAGAAGCTTTAGCAGATGTAGTAGTTAGAGAATCTGATCACTCTGCTGCTGTTGTTGGTGCAATCAAAGCTTCACAAATTGATCTTAACTCTGATGGTTCAGATTTTGGAGTACAGCTGAATGACAGTCCAAAGTCGTCGTCTTCTTCTTCTTGATTTCTAGGTTTAGGGTTTGGGGAGAGGAAGGATGGTCAAGTCCTGGTACCAGCCGCAGGGGGGAGGGGTCGTCGTCGGTCTGCTCGTGCTTCTCCTCCCGGTGATCTTTCCCGACCTTTTCGCTCCGCTCGGCCACGCCTCTCCGTCCACTTTTTCGGTGAGTTTCCTCCTGCATTGGCTTAAAGAACTGTGAGTTATATCCTCTCCGTCGATCACGAGCTCGAGCGCGCGCAGGTCCGCGCCTCGCGCGCCGTCTCCGTCCGCCGCCGCTCCGTCACGTTCTCCCCCCTCCTCCCGCTGCCGGCCTGTTCCGAAGGAACGCCTCCATCGAAGATGAGGAACTCGATGGGGGCTGCTGGCCTGCAGTCCTGTATTTTTTTTTATTTTTTTTTTTTCCTTTTTTTTTCTTTAGTTTCTCTTGGTGGCCCTTAATAAATCACTTTATATTAGGTTGCTCTTAGTAAAAATTTGAGAGGGTCATGATTGTCCTTAGTAAAAAGGAAATGACCTTTAACATTTGTCTTTTTTTTTTTCTCCTCTCAAAATCGCCTTTTTTTTTGTTGCAAAGTGTAAAGCATAACCTGTACTGAAAAGTCATGACTATATCTTCCTACCCTTCATAAATATTTTATTTTATATATATATATATATATATATATATATATATATATATATATATATATATATATATATATTGTTGGACCTACTGCTTCCTTTTAAGTAGGTTCTAAAGTTTCCACCGAGTAGCATATAATATTTTAAATTTATGCGCTCAGTGCTTCACTTTCGTTTTGTTACAAAGCTATAGGTGGTAGTGATTTTATTTTATTTTCAGTCTCTTTTTTCCTGGAACCCAATAGTTGAGAATACAATGGGCATTCTTTAGATGTTGCATGCTGCAATTCATATCTTTACGTGCACATAGGCCATATTTATGTTTGGAATAATGCTATTTGTACTTCCAAATTGTACATCCAAATCGTCCTTCTTTACGTGACAGCTGAAGTAATATGTTGATGTGGCAGCTGATATGGCAAAAATTAAACTTAAAATTAAAATTAACATTAAAATTAACATTAAAATTATTAATATTAACATTAAAATTAATATTATTGTTAACATTAACAATAATATTAACATTAACATTAACATTAATTAATATTAATATTAACATTAATATTAAATTAATATGAACAAAATTCGGTAATTAACTTTTTGGATTAAAATTTGCCATGTCATCGGTCATGTCAGATGACACATAATATTATTTAACATGCCACGTCAGCTGCTACATAAGGAGAGATATATTGGAGGGGCAATTTGGAGGTACGAATAGTATTACTCTTATGTTTGTACAGTCCCTAGCTAGGTATACATGTTTTCTCTGCAACCCAACTCCTCCAGTTTTAGATTCTTATGTCAGCAAATTTCGAGCCACCAGTGACTTAGCCAGAATTTTATCTATGGACACGACATTTACTATTAAAAATAATAAATTATAATAAATGCGAAAATAAAAATGATTTGGTTGACGGTTTCATATCACTTGACGTCGTATTGTAAGTAAAGTTTGACATGTTTCAAATGAAGGTTTCTCTCCTCTTGCACTTAAAAAAGTTTCTTTTTAGCAAATAAAACATCCCATGATATAAAGAGCTTGTGAGATTGAAGACCATAACATGTATATCCTTTCTTCGTTGAAAAATACCTAAAGAAAATGATCGGATAGCTCGAGGATCCAACTTGTCACGATGTATGGATTGGTTGTGCATGCAATAGACGCATCCAAATACCCGTAGCTGAGACATGTTAGGTTTCCTCTTTGTCGGAACTTTCAATGGTGACTGAAATTGAATGACACGACTCAGAAGTTAATTTGTAAAGTACACCACAGCTAGCACTCCATGGGACCAATATTTCTTAGGGACATTCTTTTGGAACATAAGTGCTCTTCTGGTTTGATGTGTCGATTTTTCTCCTCAATGACTCCATTTTATTGAGGCGTATAGTCACAACTAGTCTGATGGATAATTCCTTTGTTGTGAAGAAAATAACTAAGGGGTCATTTGCATATCCAGTCCCAATGCCAAAGTGCAAAATTCTGATTTTAGCATCAAACTGAGTAAGCACCATGGTATGAAGAACCTTAAAAACAGAATACATCTCATTTTTAGATTTTAATAAGTAGACCATGTAGCACGATAATAATCATCAATGAACAACATAAAGTATGAACAACATAAAGTATACGAATCCATCATAAGAGTCTATACGACAAGGAACCCATGAATCTGAATGTACTCAAAGGGTTTAAAAGACTTTGACACATAAATATTAAAAGGTAAACTGACTTGTTTAAAAAATTGGCAAGTATCGCAAACTTTGAATTATTTAAAATAGATGGAAATAACAAAGACAAAATATGATTGGACGGGTGTCCAAATCGTTGATGTAGTATATGACTGTCTAACTAAGTACTCTGGAGACATATCGCCCCATGTGGTTTCAAAAGATCGAGACCATGAGAATAGACTCCTTCATCAATATTCTTCTTTCCCGACATTCAATCCTAAAGAACAATACCCCAGTGGGTGAGAAAATAAAAATTGCAATTCAATGAGTTAGTGTTTTTGTCGACTGAAAGCATGAGCTAGAAATCAAGGAACAACAAGAGCATATGAAGTTGGAAAACCAGGAAAGAAATTAAAATTTCCAAACCTATACACATGAACTAAAGAACCATTAGCTATGAAAACAAAATATTTGTATGATCTAAGGGCAAAATTATGCACACGCTTGGAATCATTGGCCATATGATCTGACACACCGGAGTCAATAATCCGAGTAAGTTCATATTCAGATGAACAGAAAAAGGCTTCAAGATTACCTTAGATAAGAGTACTAAGAGAGGACTGGGTTCAGAAGTATTGATCTTGCAAATTTGTTGAAAAAGTTTAGTTAATTTGGTCATTGAAATTGAGGTATCAACTACCGTAGTCGAATCCCTTTTACTCACCTTATCGTTGTTTTGTAGCAACAACCTCATGCTTCAATTCAAGTATTCTAGCAACATTACTTTCATTACCATACATTTCAGCAACAACCATGATCTAATAAGTTGATCATTGGCAATCCAATTTTTGTATCATGAATCAATTTTAAATTCTTATCTCCATATTTTCTTCTAAAATGGTGGAAAATGAAACTTGTCTAACCCATAGGAAAATAACTATTTTCCGTGGAAAATAGTGACAATCAAACAACCAAATTAAGTTTTCCATGAAAAATTTTAAAATTCTATGGAATTCTTTTCCTAGGAAAATAATTCCATGGAATTAATTTTTTTTCCACGTATTTTCCACCTTGCAATCAAACACACCCTTAGTGAAATTTACAATTTGGGCAAGTAGCATTGCAAATTAAAAAGAAAAGAGTTTTTCTCAAACCATATAAACAAGAACATTACTCCAACAAGCTATAGAACCCGAAAACCAGAACAAATCAACTCTTTCCTTCAAAGAGCCACAATCTTTGCTCAAGTTTAACCCCATAACAAATAAATAATTCCTTCAAGTCCCCCATGGTCTAGCTAAAGTTAGTCTAGACTACCACAACAGTTACTCAATTTTAGCCCCCAAGATAGTATTAAAACCAAGCTCTTGCAAGTAAAAGAGCAAAATCACTTCTTCTTTTCTGGCCAAAAACTCTATTTTTACGCGTACCCCTTTAATTTAGCTACAATTGTCTACCCAAATTACCCAGAACAGTAGCATTACAAAAGTTAATAGAAAAGATGAGCTCTTTTCTCAAACCAAGAACAAACTCTCACAGCATAAGCACAAATGCATAACAAAAGTAACTCTTTCTTTGGAAAAAAAAAACCATAATTATTGCTGAAATTTATTAAGATCTTACAAAGAAATTAGCAAAATCACAATTTTGTGACCAAACCCATGATTTTAACACAATCCTCCATAGTTTAGCTAAAATTAATAAAGAGTTTTATTTTTAACTCAAAACCATGAACAAGAACAGACTAAAAGTATTACTCCACAAACAAACTTTAGAAACAATGAAGCACAAAAGTGACAAACTACGAGAAGATTGATTTTATGTGGAAATATTTCTTGACTTCTTATGATTAAGAGGAAGAATACCTTTATATACAAATTACATCAAGCAACTAAGGAAAATTAATTACAACTACATGATAATTATAGTACATAATTATGGTGATATAATACAATATTATGGTGAAATAATCTGTTGGCAATATTTCCAACTATATCATGATTCATTTCTTATGTAGCCCAGTTATTATTCTTTTTCTTGATGTCAGTACCTTCCTTTCCTCTCTTGGCATATACTTAATTTTCTTGACAAAAATCAATTCTTTTCTTCGAAAAGCCAAAATCTCTCACAAAGAAAAGTGTGAAATCACATCTTTACTACCAAAGCCACAATTTGTACACAAGCCCTCAACAACTTAGTTAAAACTGCAATCTACAAAATCAACCCAAGAGTAGCATTACACAATTTAATAGAAAAAAGAAGAGCTTTCTCAAACCATGAACACAAACTCTCACAGCATAAGCCTAAAATTCGTAAACTAATCAACTCCTTCCTCCAAAAAGTCACAATCTTCCTTCAAATCTAGCCCGAGCCCTTACAAAAAAAATGTGCAAAATCACACATTTCTGACTCAAGCCAGGACTTCTAAACCAGCATTACTCTAACAAACAAACTTTGATCAGCAAAACACAACAAAATCAAACCTTCCCTTCAAAAATCACACCTTTTTTTCCTCCCGAAGCCACCACTTTTCAACAAACCCCTCCAATTTACTCAAAATTGAAATCTGGGTACGGTCCGTTACCTTGAAGAGTAGCATTGCATCCGCCGCAGCGATAGACTGAGAAATTTGCAAGCTCAGGGAGGAGTTTATCGCACTTTGGGCATCTAACCACTCTAACCTTAGCTCCCTCCTCCTCCATCAACCCTCCAAATTTAACAAATCAAACTATAAATCAAGAAAATATTTTAGTTTTAGAGATGTAAAGAGGAAGAAACAGCATCTGCAGTTATACCCAAGAAGAAATTAACAACTAAAACTGGAAGTTTGAGCTAGAAATCAAGAAAACTATTGAAACTTTAGAGAGAGGAAGAGGAAGACAATGCATTTCTAGCTATGCCCAAGAAAGAAATTAACAAGTAGAAGTAGAGCTTGAGCTACAAATCAATAAAAAGATGAAGTCTTGGAGAGAGAAAGAGGAAGGCAGTGCATTTCTAGCTATGTCCAACAACAAAAAAGCACTAGAACTTGAGCTTTAAATCAAGGAAAGATCCGATTTTTGAGTGTGAGGAAGAGAGAGACAGCATTTGTAGACTGCACTACTAGAGGGAGGATGCCTGGTGGTAGAGTACGAGTAGTGATGAAGATTTTCTTTTTTGCTTCTGCTGTTGTGTTTGCTTTTGAGACCTGTACTTTTTTGTTCGCACTTACAATTTTTGTTTTCTATATTGCTAATTTTGCTATTGTTGTTTTCAAATCCAAACCGGGCCGACTAGTTGAACAATTTAATTTTTCGGACTAGTTTTTTTTTTTTTTTCGTGCAGATTCAGATTATGTCACGTTCACCAGGTCTCTGACGTTGTGGGATCGTGGATGGAGCGACCGCACGTTCCCATGGTATTTCATCATTCTCATTGCACCTCTTTCAACACTGGTACCCTCTCGGTTGTACACGAGATAAGGGACATCAACGGGCCGATCTCACCCGCTCGACCGCACGCACAAGACAAGGTAACTTCTCTGATCCCGTGTCCGAGTCGAGACATGTTCACGGACCGGTCTCATCCGCACGAACGCTTGTTCGATGCGAGGTAACGTGCACAAGTTCGGTAGACTTATTATGTGGTTCAGAATATTGCCGCTTTCATCAGGCCTCTAATGCGTGCGAGCGTGGGTGTCCCGGGCTACACGCTCTGCACAAGACTTCTCATCATCGCCCTAGACTAGATTAATATGGATTCACTATTTTTTATAGTAATCTGATCGACTCATCCGACCCCAATCGGTCAGACCATCGAACCGTCTTACGGTGGATTTTGAACTAATTTGATCCTTATTTATTTATTTATTTATTTATTTACTGGATTTTACATGCAATCAAAGTTAATGTGTTTGCTTCTACTATAGTAAATATGCAAAACTAGTACATACGTCAACGTAAGATTGTAAGTTTATATAACTTATTCAATCCGAATTAACAACCCAATATTCAGACCGGTTCGATCGATCTGATTTTTAAAACATTAATTTGCTATTGCCATGGATATTTGATATTTGTAAATATTTATTTGCCAAAATTTGAGTGGCACTCTACTTTGTTTATCCTTATTTAATGTGTACCTCATCACTTTACACTATTGTAATTCATCTTCCACTTTTGACGAATTACGTCCAATATAGACGGTCAACTGGGTTGACCCAAACTTTTTGACGAAAATATCCCCGACATATTGTCTTCTTCTCCGACCTGTTGTCTTCCTCCCCGACTTCGCCACCCCCCCCCCCCCGGACCTCGTCGCGGCTCCGCCCCCCTCCACGACCTCGCCCCCCCTCCCCCCGGAACTCGCTGCTCCCCCCCCCCCCCGACCTCGCCGCTCCGCCCTTCTCCCCGACCTCGCCGCTACTCTGCCCCCCTGCCCGACCTCGCTGCGGTGAGGTCGAGGAGGGGGGCGGAGCAGCGGCGAGGTCGGGGAAGGGGGTGGGGAGCAGCGGCTAGGTCGGAGAGGGGGGGAGAAGCGGTGGGGGGGGGGGGCAGCGACGATGGTGATGGTGGTGTTGGTGAAGATGATGGTGGTGGAGGTGGTGATAGTGGTGGTGGTGATGAACGCGGCAGTGGCGGGGCGGGGGCACGACGGGGATACGACAGCGGAGCGGGAGGGGGACATGATTTGAGCTTGGGTTTCGGAGGGTATATTCGTCAAAAATTATCGGTCAAACGCGTTGACCGTTGGTTTTGGACGGAAACCGTCAAAATTGGGAGATAAATTATAATGGTATAAAGTGGTATGGTGCACCTTAAATAAAGATAAACAAAGTAGGATGCCACTCAAAAAAATTTCTATTTATTTTTGTTGCTTTTTCTTTGAAATCGGCAGTAGTGGGGTGGGTCAGTGACTTTTATCTGTGGCTTGTCCCATTGTAATTGGGCTGGGCATTAAAAGGGCAGGTCTGACAGTCTTGTGCTTTTCTTGTGGGTGTGTCAGTGTCACACTTGCTTGGTCCCTAGCCTGCTTTGCCTTTTGCTTTGATACATGGTACTTTACCCATTTGCTACCAAATTGAAATGCAAGATATATAGGGCTATTGTTTGGTTTCTTCTTCCTTTCTACCTTTTTCTCTTCATCAGTGTCTCTCCTCCTCTTTGTTTTCTTCTACTACTTTTTTTTCTTCTATTTTTAGAATTTTTTAGATATTTAGAATCAGTTATTCATCATAAGAATTTTAAAAAAAAATATTATGCATATAATTAATCATGATATTTAAAATTGTAGAATATTTTTGACTGTGCGATCGTCAAATACATTTCAAATTAAAAATAAAATCTACAAAATTCATATAAGATCAATCACCTTTATGGATTGGAGTGATAGGCGATTAAAGTTAGAATAGTCAATTGACAATATTAAATGGATGAAATACATATTATGCATATAATTAATCATGATATTTAAAATTGTAGAATAGTTTTGATTGTGCGATCGCCAGATACATTTCAAATTAGGAATAAAATCTACAAAATTCATATAAAATCAATCACCTTTATGGGTTGGAGTGATAGGCGATTAAAGTTAGAATAGTCAATTGACAATATTAAATGCATGAAATACATTGTATTAAATGTAGGGTCAACTTGAGCTCATGGAAAACAGAGATGAACTTTCGAAATAAGCACCCGTATGTAATGTAAAAAGAAAATTAAGTAACTAAAACGAAAGTAATACAAAAAAAAATAGTTGTCACCTAAAATTGAAGTAAGGATCTCTAGTGTATAAGTCTACACCACAGCTGTTTTAAGTTAAGGGTGGCATATGGTACATCATGATTCCATTTTAGATACTTTCATGTTGATATTTCTTTAGTCTTTGGAACTTGGATGGTCGTCTAGTCTGTTCTGGACCATGGTTGCCATAATTAAACGATACTATAAGAAAGATGGTGTATTAATAGTATGTTACTGTACAAAGCAGCTAAAATTGTAGAGATAAAGAGGTAGTCGTGAAGGAATATGGATTAATGTTTCGGAAAAAAGATGTTTTTGTTAGTTAAAGCCGATTCCAAATTTTTAAGAACGAGCCTTAATGTTTGTTAGCATTTACATACCCAAAAAAAAAGTACCATTAGGAAACCAGGAGCTACCTACATGCATTTGTCTTTTTGTTTTCTTTTTCTTTTTTACCCCTTTTTTTTGGGATGTCCGACGTAACGCACGAAAATTTATAAGTGCTGTATTGCATATCATTTTGGTCCATTGTCTTCTAATTTACACACAAATTCACATACCTTTTTGTGGTTCGATACCGAGACCGTCCATCTAGCCAAAAAAGATATATATTTTCTTATTGACCATAAGAACAAGATTAGTTCAGTAATTCGGGTGGAGGAAGATCAGCAATGCAGAACCAAGTTCAAAAGCACCAAATTGTAAAGTTTCACATATAATTCTATGTGTGAAATTCTGATTTCAACGGGAAGAACATTATGCACTGCACAAAATTTGAACTTAAAATCATATACTGCACAACAATTTGATGTTTCGAAAAAGATAGATGCCTCTAGCAAGCTTATAGGCTTATCGGCAACAGATATAAATAATGATCCGTGCATTGGCTTTTCATGTTGCGTGATGGGACAGGTCACACTATAAGTCTTGTCTCTAGGTAACTAACAATAATGGGTTGATGATATGTTCCATCAACTAAGTCGTATATACCCGTGTGTGTGTGTCTCTCTATATATATATATATATATATATATATATATATATATATATATATATATATATATATATATATATATATATATATATATATATGTTCCATCAACTAAGTCGTATATACCCGTGTGATCACACTTTGCCCATCACCATGTGTTTTTTTGTCACACTCTTGGAAAAAAAATTCTTTGGACCTAAGCCCTAGCAACACGAACTTGGACACATAGTGGCACTTTGATGATGCACTTTGCATATCAGCATTGTCGCGTGGCACTCGTGCGCTCGTTTCATACGCGAGGTGCACGAGCCACCGCGTTGCATGTATATGCGCAGGAGCAGTTGCGGCTGTGTTGCTTTCCGCATGTACACATACATAGTGGTTAATTGGCGCATAAATCTGTTGGTCGTAGAATTTTAACGGTTATGGAAATATAGAGTCGTCAGCATCGTCGCATTGCACTTGTGCGTATTTGTTGCGCTCGTCTGCTTGTTTCATGCAAAGGTGGATTGACCATCCTATAGAATACGAGGCATGAGTAATTTATTTAAGCTTAGCTTAATTTGAAACAATACTTTATCCATATCATCATTTTCTTAATTAATCATTAACAAGTATTATTATTTATTACCTAAAGCATTTAGATATTCCTTTCTTTGCATTGAGCCACTCTAATGAATGAAATTCCGAGAAATTTGAAAATGCAGGCAGAGGGGTTTAGGAAGTTATTTGTTGGGTTGGGAACTACAAAAGAATGGTTGGTTTAAGATGTTTTTTTTTGTAATAAAAAATAATCAATAGCTAATATCTATTTATACATATTTATATTTACACATACTTTGCGTACACACACACACACACGCAGAGAGAGAGAGAGAGAGAGAGAGAGAGAGAGAGAGAGAGAGAGAGAGAGAGAGAGAGATTATATATTCGTGTATTTGCATACATAGTTCTATTTATATATAATGGTATACATATTTAACGTTTGTTAGCCTGTATATACAAATTAAGCATACATAGACAAATTTTTAAATACATACTAGATATTTATCTAGGTTATTAGGAAAAAAATAGGGCCTATTTTTTTTTTTTTTTTGGGAAATTAATAGGAATGGTTCTTTTTAAATAGTGGCCAACGGCCAAGAGCAAATTTTTTAAAATTAAATCGGTCCAATCCGGACTGGCTCAAATCGGATTGTGGGTCAGGCTGTGTTTGAGATTCTGGTTCTAGGCCAGGTCCAAACCGGTCTATTTGTCCGGGTTGGGTCGGACTGAATTCGGTCAAAACTGGAATGGTTTAGTCCGGCCGGACCCACCAAACAACTCTATGTGGGGGAATGGAAGGTTGGGGTTTAGAGATTTTGGAAATTATGATTTTTTTTTATAAATTAGTTTTATTTATTAATATTTTAGAATGAAAGTATTTTAATTAACTTATAATGTTTAAGGTTACTTTGTACTTGAAGTGTGATTATTGTTTTTTACTCCAATTTCCACTTACAATGTGTATATTATTTTAAATGACATTTGATTATTATTATGAAGAGGTATGTGCGGGATATTACAATATTTTTGTGTTTACTGTCTGGGCCAGGTTGAAAGAGAGAGAGAGTGAGGGAGAGAGACAGTTGAGAGTTAAGAGCTTGTTTGGTAACCGGATTTTACTATTTGGATTTGGATTTGGAAATCCTCCAAATCCAAATCATGGATTTTACTATTCAAATCCAACTCCAAATCCAACTTCAACCAAACATAGGATTTGGTTTTATGATTAATAATAAAATTATAGTCATAATCAATAATTAAGCTATTAATTAATTATGATTAATTATAGTTATTATTATTTATAAAATTAATAATTAACGATTAGTAATTAATAATTGACGATTAGTTATTATTAATTATAAAATTAAAAATTAATGATTAGTTAATTTTCAAAAAATAACGATTAATAATTAAAGATTAATAATTAATAATTAACGATTAATAATTAATAAATAATAACTATAAATTAAATAATTAATAATTAACGATTAATAATAGTAATTATAAATTAAATAATTAATAAATTAATAATTAACGATTATAAATTAATAATTAATAATTAACGATTATAAATTAATAATTAACGATTAATAATTAATAATTAAGTAATTAAGTAATTATAATTAAGTAATAAATAATTAAGTAATAATTAGTAATTAACGATTATAAATTAAGTAATTATAATTAATAATTAAATAATTAACGATCAATAATTAAGTAATTATAAATTAAGTAATAATTAAATAATTAAGTAATAATTAATAATTAATAATTAACGACTATAAATTAATAATTAATAATTAAGTAATTATAAATTAATAATTAATAATTAATGATTAATTAACTATAAATTAAATATTTTAAAAATAGTAATTATAATTAATATTATTATGATTAGTAAATTATTAATTAAATTATTATAAAATATGATTCTAATTGTGATTAAAATATTATTAATTAAGATTATAATAAAATAGTTATTAATAAATTATTATAATTAATATGATTATAACAAAATTAACTAATTAACCAATTTTTTAATTAATAATACTAAACATAGGATATGATTATTAATTAATATTATAATAATAGTATTAAATTATTAATTAATATTATAATAATAATATAATAATACTAGTAAATTATGATTATTAACTAAATAATAAAATATTATTAATTAATATTATAATAATACTAATAAATTATTAATTATGATTATAACGAAATTAACTAATTAACTAATTTTTAACGAAATTATTAAAGATTAACTAATTTTTAATTTACTATTTTTTAATAAAATTATTAAATAATAAATATTTTAACGAAATTATTAAAGAATAATTATTTTTTTCCTCCAAAATCCAACCAAATCCAAGTTTTAGATTTTGTCATACTTTCCATATCCAAATCCATGTCCAACCAAACATAGGATTCCATGGATTTGTTTCCAAATACATAAAAATTTAAATTCCACCTCCAAATACGGTTTACCAAACGGACCCTAAAGTGAAAAAACTGAAAATAAAAATATTAGTTGAAAAATATATATTAATAAGGTATTAAAGAAAAAAGAAAAAAAATGATTTGAAGATATTTAAGTGAAAATTAGCCAAGGTTTTATAACGGGTTAATTAGTTGTACCCCCCTATGATTTGTACGTATTTTGGTAATTGTCCCTGTTGTTTTAAAAATAAAGAACACCCCCCTGATTTATAAAATTAATTAGTTGTACCCCCCTGGTACATTGAAGAAAATGAGTGAAAAATTAAGCACCCAGGGGGGTGTTCTTTATTTTTGAAACAACGGGGACAGTTACCAAAATATGTACAAACTATAGGGGGGTACAACTAATTAACCCTTTTATAACTGCTAACTTGGTGTGATGGATGGTCTAGTCATGTACTACGGATGAGAAAGTTTTCATTAATTTATGGGTTAATTAGTTGTACCCCCCTATGGTTTGTACATATTTTGTTAATTGTTTCCGTTGTTTCAAAAATAAAGAACACCCCCCTGGCTGCTTAATTTTTCACTCATTTTCTTCTATGCACCAGGGGGTACAACTAATTAACTTTATAAATCAGGGGGGTGTTATTTATTTTTAAAATAACAGGGACAATTACCAAAATACGTACAAATCATAGAGGGGTACAACTAATTAACCCTTAATTTATATGGCTATAGGCCTATATGGTAAACCTAAGTATGATTACCTTCAATTTTTTATTATTATTTATATATATAAAAAATCAGATATATATATCTCTCTCTTCCTCTCTCATAAAAATCAATCTCAGATCTCTCCTCTCTCACTCTCTCTCTAGCCATCTCCTCTCCAACTCCACCGCCACCCCAACGCCACCGCCACCGCCACCCCCACCCCAACGCCACCGCCACCGCCACCCCAACGCCACCCCAACGCCACCACCACTCCCCAGCCATCTCCTCCTCCTCCTCCACGACCTCCTCCTCTCCACGCCACCGCTGCAGCCCCACCGCCACCGCCCCACCTCCACGACCTCCTCCTCCTCCACCACTCCCCATCCATCTTCTCCTCCTCCTCCTCCTCCCACCACCTCCTCCTCCCCACCCCCACCCGCCCCACCGCCCCACCGCCACCAGCACCACCGCCGGTAGAGGTGGTTACGATCACCTTCCTTCTTTTTTTTCCCCTCTCTCTCCTCACTTTCCTTCCAGTTGCACCCATTTTTTGAAGGAACTGGTTGCTTCCCCAAAACAAGGGGACAGGAACTCTGACAATGGAGGGATTAGACACTTACCACTAATTTCTGCATCCATCCAAACGGTGAAAGTGTTTGCACTTTCACTAAAAACTGCAGTTTCACTCCAGTTTCTTCCCACCTACAGTCATCCAAACAGCCCCTAACTTCGTCTAGCCCACGCCCTTCCTCCCGCTTGCCAGATCCATTCTGAAAAAAAAATGGGGAGAAGAAGTCGACCATCGACTTCCGGTGAAGTAACTCCACTTCCATGACTTCCGTCATCCATCCGTCCCTCCTCTCCGGATCTCATGCGCCTGTAAGTTCCTTCACTTTCCCCCTTCCTTCCCCGGTAAATTCCACTTCCCCAACTTCAGCAACAAAATCCCATTTCCCTCCGTCAGTTCTACGTCTGTTTCTTGATTTGTTTTGGCGAACCTTTTGTAATTTAACCGCTAGAATCTCTGGAAACTCAAAAAATCTGGGCCGCGTCGTGCCGGAAACGTATTGGATGCACCATGGACACTCCAAATACACTAGGACACACCAAAACTGGTACTGTGTCCGCGTCGCAGTGTCCTTACCGTGTCGTGTTCGTGTCTGTGCAACATGGGTTGCCGTTGTTAGAGTTGGATTAGTTTTCTCCTATCGAAGAAATTTGTTACATAGTCGAGTAGGAGAGAACTCAGAGATTTTCGTTATTGTTTATAGAAGCAGTTAAGAGCCTCATTCGTAGATACTGAATATATATGGGCGAAGAATGTGAGCAAGGAACTATATTCTTCGCACGGGCATTTATTTAAGAGAAGTCTTCGCGTATCTGTCATTATCTATGTTGCACGGACACGTAAAATTGGTGTCCGTACCCTCATCCGTGTCCGTATTCGTGCAACATAGTCATAATAAAGCAATTTTTGGCCATGTCCAAAATGTTTTTATGCAGACAAGAAAGATGTCATGCTTCGCCAAAGTTATCTGTTCATCCCGACATCTAGTAAGAGGAAAAGCACGAGCCCAAGCCTTGAGACTCTCTAGATTTTGTTCGTCTTCAATCATGTCAGAAGATCTTAAGATAGGGAAGTTCTTGGATTACGTGGAGAAGCTGAAGAATTACGAGAGAACGGGCGTGCCAACAGGTGCCGGCACAGATTCGGATGATGGCTTTGATCTTGGAAGGATGAGGCGGTTGCTACAACAGCTTGGTAATCCTCACACCCATTTTCAGGTAATGCGATGTTCAAATATCTAACATTTTAAGTATTATTATTCACTATTATGTATATCTTGTGCCTTTGATTACATATATTTGAAAGCGTAGTAAAGCTTTGTATTCACAACTTCCATCATACTAATGTAGTGTTAATGAGTTACGCTGCAAATGAGCAAAGAAACAAAAGTTCTTTGCTTATGATTTGTTAAATATACTTTGTTTTATCGCATATATAATAGAATCTTGAAAGTTCATAGCCATATGCATAAATGACAGGCCGCTGATAGCTTAACTATGAAAAGTTAAGTTACAACCTTTCTATGGTTACGTATTTACTTCTTACAGTCTTAAATCCTGTTTAGTTCTATGCATTCCTACAATTGGCTTTAAGTAACCAATATACTTGTGGAATCTCACTAGTTGGAAATCTTCGTAGGCTGTTCATATTGCTGGTACCAAGGGAAAAGGATCAACTGCAGCATTTCTTTCTAACATTCTACGAAAAGAAGGCTACTCTGTTGGCTGTTACACAAGGTATGCAATTTTTATGTCTATCTTGTAAACATAAGTTAATTTAGGAGGCTAGTTTTGTATTTTGGTCCTTACATTTTGTAATGTTCTTATCTTTCTATATACTTCTCAAATGTACCATCACCACCATCCTTGATATCCACTTTAAGCTTGAGTAGTTCTGTCATTGGTTTGAGTACCTATCGGCCACATCACCTGCTCTTTGAGATATTGAGCTTCCTTGAATCATCTTATTTTTGTTCTTCTCTACATTTATGATAATAGTCATAGCATGATACTCTAACTATTACTTTGTGCAAAAGTATCTACAACACCAAGGGTTTATGTATGCTCTTGTGTTAGTGTATTTTACTAACAATATATGTCACACATATAGTTGGAGAAACCTTCGGGGTAAGGGAAGGTATTAATTGGTTACCATGGTGACCTATGACCCATAACTGCTGTTCATGGGGTCTTTGAGGGTTTTACTTTCCAGCTTAACAAAAATAAAATTCTTATTACATATGTACTTTCTTTTGATCATGCGAGTAGGCGCCAGGTCTCATATTCTGTCAACACTAAGTTGCATACATCTAATTTTCAATGTTCTTCCTTTGTCTCGCTTAGACCCCTGCAATTGTTGGCCAGATTCATCTGTTTTTTTAATTAATTTGTTTGTTATACATTTTTGGTAAGTGTTAGAATAATATAACTATTATTTACCCTCAACCCTCACCAAGACTCTTGAGTTTTGACGTAGTGACAGACTTTAACTTGGTAGCAGAGGTACCTAGGTTCCAATATTCTTTGGCGTGCATTTTAAGCAGATTTTGGAAAAATATACCGCTGTGTGAATCCAACTCTCAGCCCAGTAAATTGGTGTTCGACCTGCAGTTGCATGTTAGAATAAAATGAATGTTATTAACCCTCAGTCCCTCACCAACATTCTAGAGTTTTGTTGTAGTGGCAAGGAATTTAACTCTACCTAACTAAAGATGTTACATTTCTCTGAAAAACTATTTGCCAATATCAGCTATTATGTAGTCCCTTTTTGCCTTCCAGGCCATATCTGGTAATTACTTGTTGAGTACGGAAGTAATACATCCATTCATAATTTCGATGTATCTCTTCTATGGTAAGAGGATAATTCAATTGGCTGAATGATTAAATAGCACAAGAGGACTATCTATCATAGGTTACTTCCTGTTGATAATTAATTTGAATTCCTGAAGTTCAATCTTCGGACAAGAGACTTTTAACATATGGAAGGAAATTTTAAGATTCCACGATCTTGTGCTCAACGATTAAAGGAAAAGAATCTGAATTGCGGTTAGATGATGTGAGGTTTTCTATGTTGCAATGTTGTGGAGTTGCTTCTGCTACTTGTGACGGGAACTTGCAAGACTTTCTTTTCTTGAAGCAAGATGCAATTCATATATAGGATCAAGTGCAATGTACGAAGGAAAAAAAATGTGACAGAAATGTAATCCTCTGTGATATCTTTGTCAGTTAATGTGAAATTACCCCACTGCAATCCTTATATAGAGGATCAAGTGCAAGGTACCAAGGAAAAAATATGACAGAAATGTCATTCTTTGTAATATCTTTATCAGTTAATGTGAAATTACCCCACTGCTCTCACTAGTAAGCAGTATTGGAAGACAATGGCACGAACATGTAAAAATATGTGCATATACAAAACAATATGATGAAATCATGAAACATGTAATTACCTGGTGACATTCTTATCAGCTTCTGTTTCATATAACCAGTTTTCTAAGCCAGACATCCCCAGAAATCTATTAGAATATGTTTATCTTCATTAAATATTTGCGTACCTCTGCTTGCCGTGTTTCCTCCACCTGAATCGAGGTCTATATCCCCATTGCCACATGTACCATGCATAAATCCCATATGTCTCCATTAGCTTGGAGGAAAAGCTGATTCTTTTCACGTAACTTTCTTCCCACCTCACTTATAGAAAATGCCTATCATTGCTTATATATGACAGGATAATAACGGCCTAATTTTCTATACACAGCAGTATTGGAGCTCACTAACTTTAGTAAGAACTTATAATCAGACTCCATACTAAGCTATTCTCTTGGCCAATAAGAAATCTGACTATTTGTTGTAGAATTCTGCATTCTTATTTCTTATTTTAATTCCTCTTACATGAAGATCACAATCTCAATTCCTTTTTATCTTCCTTATTTGATAGCTATTTTTTTTTGCCCTAACCAAACTCTACTGAATAACTGCCGTATGATGCGTGCACAAAATTCATAAATGTTTTCTGCATCAAGTTTCCAAAATCAGCACGTAACCTTGCCTACGGGTTATCATTTTCATGCAGCCCTCATATTTTGACTATCCGGGAGCGCCTTTCTTTTGGAAGAGATGGTGATCCTGTTTCAGCTGAGGCATTGATGAATCATTTCCACCAAGTTAAAGGAATTCTTGATAAATCTATAGAACTGGAAGATGGAGCTCTTACTCACTTTGAGGTACTAATTGTTTATCAGCTATTTATTCTCCGTTTAAATTTTATTTTGATGTAGCCTAGCTCTGCAAAAACTAAAAGTTATGTCATTGGGTTGGTTACTCCAGCCACCCATTGGGATTTGGGAGCATTTATGGAGTCATAATCATTGGAACCCATATCTGGGTGGCTGACTGGCCGGGCTTCTTCAATTAGCTTAATTTCACATATGCGCACACTGAATTACTTAAGCTTCCAATATTTTTTTGTTTCATAGAAAATCCTACCCAAGAAACAAAATTCCACTTCCAGATCATTAATATCTAATATATTTTATATTTACTTTGCGAACTTTTACTGAACCTTTGCCCAAATTTTCAACTCTTTCCTGAATTCCAAATGTCACGACCCGCACCCTGAAGAGGGGCACGAGCACGTGATTACGTCCAGCCTACGCCGCAGTATCGGCGGTAGAACGCTGTATATAGGGTCTGTAAATACTACGACTAAAACAGATAAATGTACCTGTACAGTATATACACTCCGAATGGAGGTGACATAGCAATACAGTCTCAATCACATATATCAAAACTAAGGTAGATAGCATGGAAAAGAGATATGATAGATAAAACAGGAAATGAGTCCAAGATCCACAAGTCAGAGCTATACACAAACATCCATGGTCTCAGAAAATATATATAATAGATACTACAAACTGAAAATGTACTAGCTGGCTCGCAGGCCAGGCAAACCTAACTAACTATGCTACTCAGGGTGAGCAAAGTCTAGTGGCTCTACCAATAAGCCACGGTCTAACTCTAATCCATCAGACTCAACCCCATAGTAGGTCGGACAATCAGCCTCTGAATCATCTGTAAAATTTGTCAACGGTATCCTGTCAGGAAAATGAGCAAGTACAAACACCAACAACAGTTCCATATGAATTGACAAATTCTATAAGAGACAGTGTAATAAAATACAAGACAAAATCAACTGAAAATACATATCATGATGTGAGTACTGAAAGGACGACGATATGAATGTATATAGGGCGACTTGGGAACTATTCGGAAGCCGAGTTACAACCCCTAAACCAAACAAGGACCGGGGCTGTAACCCTTCTCCCGAACAGAAGTTAGTCACCAAGATAATAAATATAAAAGGTGCCTTGAATTATTAGTGTGTTATGTGATCGGCTTGGGAAAAATATGCTCAGGCTTTCCATCCGACCGGCTATGAACCCTGTATACAATAGAACGATAAGGCCAGTCACCATGGAAAGCTATGAACCGTATAGGATAAGGCTTTACATGTCGTGAGGCGAGGGTATAGCTATGAACCATATGTACCATAGAACCATGTGGGAATTTGATCACACAACCACTAATAACTCCCCCATCCCCGAATAGTACAATGGATCTGGACATGACACGTTATGACTCGGAATTCCATAAGAGGGTAGCAAGTCCCCTTTTGAAATCGGTGTCTATACCAATACACTGAAATAAGACAGAATATGTACCAATATACCATGTAACTCTAGGAATAACATCCCATGTCATGATCCAACATATACTAGTCCGTGAACCGTCGTGACTGGAAATCGAGTATAACACTACAACTGAATCGGATATAGCAGATATCAAGACAATGAAAACTATCAGTGAATGTACTCGCCTGTGGTCCTGAGCTGATAGGGTGAACAGACGCTCAGAGTGATCACAGACCTAAAATAAGATACTATGAGTCAAACATGGCTAAATACTGAAAAAGGAAGCTAATCCAAGTCATGAATGCAAGTCTAAGTCAAAACTAGGTCAATCTAGGTCAGACTGAGTCGCACTAGGTCATACTGGCTCATACTGGGTCATACTAGGTCACTGGGAGTCAATCCAAGTTAAACTAGGTCAATCTGGTTCAAGGGTTGACTTACAGTTGACTTTTGGTCAAAAAGTCAACTCTGGGTCAACCCTAGGTTAAACCTAGGTCAAACTAGTCTAATGTTGACCAACTGTTGACTTTTAGTCAACTGGTCAACTCTGGTTTGGTTTCGGTCAAATCTGGTCGCTTAAAGGCTAAGTTTGACTCTCGGTTGACTTTTGTTGACTTTTGGTCAAAAAGGTCAACCGACGTCAAAACTAGTCTATGAGCACCATATTTGATCATTACCAACCAAAGGAATCAAGTTCTAGTCCTATCTTAGACTCCTAACTCAAATACCCTATTTTATAGGTAAACTAGCATTATCCTACCAAGGTAAATCCCGATACCTTGCCAAATCCCAAGGAAACCCCGCTAATACCCAAGATACTAGCCTAGGCTCCTTAGGGTAGCCAGATACCAACCTATCTAAGGTTTACCTACCAAGAATTTTGGGTATCCTAGGTATCTAGGCTATGTTAGGACATGTATAGGTTTTCCCTATTACCTACCTTACCCATATCATGAATTTACCCTCAACTCTATCACTCACCCATACCACTCACTCACACACAACACTCACATATATTTCTCACACTCATAGGCTTCTCCTATAGGTTTCCTATTGGTTTAGACATAGGCTAACCTATGGGCCACTTAACTACACTCATTGCTCTCACACACACACACAACAATACCTCACAAACACTCACACACACATAGGCAATATATGGACTGATTTGTGGCATGTTTGTGGACTGAAATTTATGGTGTAAATGACTGAAATGTGGAGCAAATAAGGGACAGCTATAGGGCTTGTTAGGGACAGCCACAAGGCCATACATATGGGCTGAATGTAGGTGTAATGGAGGCTGAACTGCAGTAAGGGGACAGCCACAAGTGTAGGCTATGTTAGGACTGAAAGTTAAGGGTGAAATGAGGAAGTTTAGGGGTTGAATTGGGGGCTGTCCTGTGGCAATTAGGGACAGCCATTTGTGGCTTGTAATGGACACTATACATGGGCTAAAACAGGGTAAGGGACAGCCAATATAGGTGGGTTTTTCTAGACTGATTTGGAGTCTAAATAGGGACTGATTTGGGGCTATTGGGACTGTCCAAGTGAGGACTGAAATAATAGGAAAAAGGGACTGAACTGGGCTGTGCAGGACAGTCCAAAGGGACAGCAATGTGGGGAAATTTCTGGACAGAAATTGGGAGAAGTGTGGACTGTCATTGACAGCCACACACTGCTGAAATGGACAGTGGGAAAATGGGGTGTTCCTCCCTCTCTAACACTCCACTCTCAACTCTCTACTTCACACACAACTACTCTCAAACACCTTTCCTTCACTAACAACCACACACACACATTCTCCACCTCTCCAATACTTGGCCGACCACTCTAGCCCCCCATCCAACACCAAGATCACATCACATTCCCACAATAACACATCCACAAATATATAACCCAATATATATATATATATATATATATATACATAGAGAATGATATATATATATATAACCATATATATATATACATGTAGATTATAGGAATATGATACATAATGATACATAGGAGAAATCATTCCTAAACACATGTAAAATCTGGAATAATATTAGAACAACCAAAAATCAATGCACAAACAAATACATGTGTCCAAATAGGGGGTTTTCCCATTAGGACACGATCCTACACATTGGACACCTCTACAAATGTCCAAATGGACACGAAATGGACACCAATGGGCACCAAACCAAGGGGGTCATTCCTATAGGTCAAAACCAATCTAATGCATGAAAAGAATGAGAAGGAGAAGGGATTTATACCTCCCGGTGATTCGATTCGATCCCGAAACGCCACCGACACGTAGGAATTCCAAACGGACACGAACAAGCTCCGAATCCTCTCAAACTTGAGGAGCTCCTTCCTTGGATAGAATGGAGAAGGAAGGATGAAGGTTTGGTGAAGAAATGGAAGGATTTGGGAATGATTTGATTAGGGTTAGCTCTCTAATTAATTTGGGGAAGAACAAGAGAGAGAATGGAAGAGGAAATAATAAAGTGACTTGTCCCTATCCCCTACATGTCATGGCCGGCCACAAGGGGCTGTTTTGTCCTATGTGGGAAAAGTCCAAAAGCCCCTCTCTAGTCTATTTGCTAATACAATAGTAAGGGGTTAAGTCGGGGGTAGTTTAGTCAATCCTAAACCACTAATCAAAATTACTCTTAACCAAAAAAATTAGTCTAGTCACTAACTAAAATAACTAACATGTGGGCCATGGCTAACTAGTGTGTGGGCCCGCTAAGGTCAACACTACCCCGGGTCCCCGAAACAAGTCGGAATGAGTTGAAATTCGAACTCGACTCCAACAACCCCAAAATATTTTTATAAATAAATAAATAATTTCAAAAATATTCAAAAGTGAAAAATGACAAAAATATCCCTGTTTCTGGAAACTGGGGGTGATACCAAACTTTTCAACCTTGCCAAAATTTTCCCTAAACTGATGTTTGTGACTATGCTCAGTGGCACTGCTGAGTACTTGACTCTGCAACATGTTTCTAGCCATACTTTTTTTTGCAGTAGACAGTTAACTAGATATACTTCCATGGCAGATAGTTGGCCACTTGACTTTGAGATCAGGTTAGAAGTGAGATTGGGGATATAGTGTGGGGTTGAGGATAGGGGAAAAGAGAGGATTGCATCGTTGGTAGTTGTTACCACCTTGGTAAAGAGAGAAAGGGGAGTGGAGAGCGAACCATTTTAACGTATAGCCCTTTCCTTTTATTCTTTCGATTAAAATTTAGAATTCAATATGGGATAATTTAGCTACTTTGTGCTTCAAACATAACAATTTCTTTTCAAAACTAACATCAGGGAGGCAGTGTGATGACATTTTTGCGGTGGAGTGTGGTGGGGGTCCATCAATTTATCCTATTTAGGTTTGCAATTAATAGTCATTTATTAAACTATACTTCAAGCTAGCAAAAACTATTTAGTAATCTAAGGGTGAACAAAGGTTGGAATTTCCTGATGGATGTTGACGATCTTTTGGGTTTTGTCAATTTCCTATTATTATGAACTAGTGATAGTTTCTTTTGAGTTTTGGTGATGGTTACCTATTAGTTGTTATCTTTATGATTTTATGTACTCCATCTTTTGCTGTCTTAATGGTGTTATGATTAATTAGATATGACATGAGTGTGTTTATTTGAAACTATATTATTTAAAAAAATTCTAAAAAAGTGGGCCTTGCTTCATTGAATCCCACTCCTCGCCATGTGCCTCATGCTTAGGCTCCGGAAAACCCTAGCACCTCAGTGTACCTCACACCTTTTAAAGCATTGATTTTGAAGAATTTTATCCCTCAAATATGTACCTAGAACTTTACAGTTAGCTTATCTAGACTCTGTAGATGTTGCAAGAGAATACAGAATTTTAAAAAAAAAATCAGCATCAATTGCTAGTTGGAGAATGTTATAAGAGGATGAATGGAAGTAAAAATGGATCCAGGGTTAGTTTTAGCCAATGTCTTGTATAAACTTTATGAATGGTTGGCTGATTCATAAGCGTTCTGGTTTAGATACCTGGCATATATTTCCTTGTATGTTAGGTTTACTTTTGCTTGCTTACTTTTTCTTATTGGTTATAGTAACAAAAGTTTTTGGTTCCTATTTGGCTTTCAGTGTGGTTATATTCCATTAAATGGACATAAACCATCTTTCAAGCTTTGAGGATCTAGAATCCATTTACCCTTTGTGCACCCTTGATATTCTTATTATTTTGGTTCTGACAAACAAAACCCATTTTACATTGTTTTACATTGTATGGTACTTACTGCATGTGGCTATGCCTTTGTTGGTCCTTATGGCTCTCACCCGTCTCCATTTGGGGAGCATCTGTTTCTAATACCATACATTTACAAAATGATTACCAAATGGCTGACAACCTGGTAGTATATTCCCTTGTATTGGTTTTAGGCTTTTAGCCCTCTATAACTTTGTTATGTATGCATACCTCTGTCAGTGGAAAACTTGTAAATCTTTGACTACCATCCATGGCCATATAGGTTGTATACTTGTTACATATACTGATATCATTGAGTAATCAACTTGTAAGCCCTTTAAGGCTTTAATTACCATCTCTTCATCTGTTTTTCAGATTTATGTATATAAGACAGTTAGGATCCACATAATTACTAAACATTGTTGCGCTCATTACTTATTGGTTGTGTAGGATTTGCTTCCGTGTGAAACTAGCAGTTATGATAACTGATTTTCTTGTGTGATTCACACTTCATCTTGTGTTGTTGTGATATTAGTTGGTATCTTACAGTAATGATTTTGTAGGTATTTACTGCTCTGGCTTTTTCTCTTTTCTCCCAAGAGAAGGTTGATGTTGCTGTTATTGAAGTAAGTAGACACTTGCTCCATCTTCAAAAAGTTTATATCTGTAATGAAGGAGATATTCCCAACTTCTCCCGTTAGAAAGGATTGCTAGAGAAACCCACTTTACAACAATAAGACCTATGTCGCAGTTTGAGGAATTCCCTTAATACTAATTGCTATTAAACTATTTGTGCATTAGTTAATATACCTAGTAACATTCATTAACACAGAATTTCTATTGGCAATATACTATGGATGGTATAACCTATTTGTTTGAAACAGGCTGGCCTTGGGGGAGCCAGGGATGCAACAAATGTCTTATCCAGCTGTGAACTGACTGCATCAGTTATAACATCAATAGGGGAAGAACATTTGGCCGCATTGGGTGGTTCCCTAGAAAGCATTGCAGTTGCAAAGTCGGGGGTCATCAAACATGGACGTCCAGTTGCGTACTTCTCAACTCAGTAACTTGGTGTCTACTTCACTATTACCATTTATTCTTCTTGAAAAGTCAAATATTAGCTGTTAAAGATCTTTGCTTCCATACATGATTGCTCTGTTGATATATGATGTTGTTTAAATTGTTCAGGTAGTAATAGGAGGCCCGTTTGATTTGCATATTGAACATATTATTAGGGAAAAAGCATCCCTGATGAATTCTCCAGTAGTATCAGCATGCGATCCTGGGATCCAAAGTATCGTAAAACATTTTGGCAGGGAGGATGGTAAAGCTTACCAAACTTGTGATATACTCATCAATGTCCGGGAGGATTTAGAATTGGTAAAGATTTCTTGGCACCTTCGGTCCCTTAGCTCAGATGTTGAGTTCATGACTTTTCCAGAATTTGAATTTTCTGCTACAAATAGTTTCACGTAGGAATAGGTTCTCTGTTATACTTCATATGAACTTTATCTTAAGGCTTTTGCAGTTCATTGACCTGACCAACATAAAGCTGCAAATGCTTGGAAACCATCAACTTCAAAATGCAGTTACAGCCACTTGTACAGCACTCTGCCTCCGCAGTCAAGGTAATGATATTTCTGTCTATTTTCTATACATCTCAATTCTCATCTTGGAGATAAATAGGTTAACTCCAGATGACTGCAAGTACTCCATTATTACAATGTGAAAAATATATGGAGAGATGTATGTGCTATCTACTCAAAATTTGTACAAATTTGAGCTTAAGATATTTCGATCTAGGAAAAATCTTCAAGGTAATCAGTTTTGCAGTACAATTACTAAAAAACAAAATCCAGACAGACACAGAAAATATGAGTTATTCCCACTTACCAGATATGTTTCAGAAAAACACGAGATTTCGTGTTGAAACACATTATTTTACTGGAGTTAGGAAGATATGAATGTTTGAGGTATAATGAATCATCATACATAACTTTTATCTCTATATTTTTGTTGTATGCTTGGATAACTATCGCGTATATCCTAATGCAAATTCGATTATACTTTGTTGTCTTTTCTTTTAGCTTTTCAATAGATGTCTACAAAGTTGTATGGATAGATAATATTATAGCAGATTTTATACTTTTCCTATTTAGGTCTTGGTCTGTATAAAGAAATCAATGAAGCATAAGCTCATTCAGCTATTATAATATAAGACTATCATGAACACATGATAACTGATGCAATATATCGTGTGGTAAAAAACATAAAACTATGCCCCTTACCCTCTGATTTAATGGGAAGGCCATAGCCAAAGGGGCTTCAATATGGTGCTGTAGCATGTAGGTTTAACCTTCCATGACACACATTATAAGCAGAGCAAAAGTTATTACAGTTTTGAGGTTGAAAGTTGAACATCCAAGTCTCGACCCACAAGAAGTGCTCTAAGCCTGCACGGACTGTTAAAATATTACCATGATTTCACTAATCTTCACCGCAAGGATTTTCTATGGCTGCTAGGTTTTCCAATGTAGTGCAGGGGATGTGTTCCTCCAAATTCTAATATATGAGAGCACTATTGCATCATTTTAAAATATTGGAATTAGCTATGTTGTTCTGGGCGCTAGGGGAGGCTACATGCCTCCCGTCTCGTCTAGGCGTCACCTAGGAACTTGGGTACTTCCCTGCTGCGCTTATATATTTAACCCTAGGCGACCACCTAGACATCCTAGGCGCCATCGCCATATACAGGAGAAAGTAACCCAGTTTGAGGCGTCAAGTTGTTTACCAGGCCGCCTAGGCGCGCCTATAGGCGTCGCATGTGATAACATAGGGAATTAGCAAGCCATATCCTACTTCAATCCAAAATTACTGAAACAACCAATATGGATACTTATAAAGAGGGTCATATACCAATACTAAAATCGAGTTTGTGAACCTTGGTCTGTGTGACTGATAGATAGCGTGTGGTTAGCCACTCCTATTAGGATCTTGATGAAGATAACATTTTTCTTTTGTAGATAATGAGTAAGCTGTGGTTTATGATATATTCATCACTGTTTTCATGAAGTTGACCATCCGGCTATGTTGTTGTGGGCGTTAGGCGAGGCGAGACAACATGCCTCCCGCCTTATCTAGGTGCCGCGTAGGCGGCGTCCAGGAACTTGGGCACTTCCCTGCTGCAAAATATATATTTTTCCTGTTGCGCATATATATCTAACCCTAGGTGACCGTAGGCACGCCTAGGCGACCATAACCACGACCAGGGAAAAATAACCTAGGTCGAGGCGACAAGTTGTTTATCTGCACGCGTAGGCGTCGCCTATGACAACATAGCCATCCAGAGAATAAATAGTACAGTAGTTAGGAAAGGTAAAAAGAGATGCAAGCTAGCTTGCACCGATCTGCCTCATGACAACTGTATCCATGTCCTTATGCGCATCCTACACATACATGTCCATCAAGTTTGTCTTACATGGCCATTTTTTGCCTATGGTTTGAAAAGGATCAAAAACATAGCTAGACATGAATTTGGTGTAGGCAGACTGGTACCAAACATAATTTTAGACATAAAAGTAAGATTATTTTTGTGCCGAAGATCGACATGTTACAATGTACCAGAACATACTATAAGTTGAAGTTGTATATGTATAAATTCACAACATTCATCCACCTTAATATTAATTCCATTTGAGACTCTGTTGTGGTTTTACTTTGTGGGTGAAAAATTCAACAATGTTGAATATAATTCCATTTAAAACTAACAAGAAACACCAAATGATATATCAACTTATATCTTAATGTATCAAAATATTTCTCTAGCATTTTAAAATTCTTATTTATCATTTTCGGCCTTCCACGAAGAACCAGATACTCCTATCCAAAACCTCTGTAAATGTCGAATTTGTCGATACTCACAGGAAAGGTCCGCAAGCGAGTTTGGTACTGATACTATCAACCTTGACTAAAACCCATCTCTACGCATTTTAATTAAGATCTTACATTCATATATAGCTATGTTCAAATATATATATGTATACTTATGACCTTCATGTACCTGTATCCTAATAACTATAAAAATGGTTTTACTTCTAATATGTTTATTTTGTGTTCATATTTGTTAAGTATATTAAGTGTTATATTAGAACTATTAGTTAGTGGGCTTTAGTTCCACATTGCTTAGAATAATAGGAGAGGGGCTAGCCTCTCCTATATATATGTAGTCTCTCATCATTAATAAAATCATCCTATTATTCCAAACTCTACATGGTATTAGAGACAAAACCCTAGCCGTCATCCATCACCCTCTCTTTCCCTCTACAAAACCCTAATCCTAATCCAGCCCCCCCCCCCCCCCCTCTCCTCACCAGCGCCCCCTTTCCCTTTCCCGGCCTTCCCCTTCCCCTCTCACCCACACGTTGTTGCTGCTGCTCTTCCATTCACAGCCCCCCTCTCCCTCACACGCTGCGACTGCTGCTCTTCCCTCCTTGCCGCCACCCCGCCCCCTATCTCAGCGCTGCTGCTGCTACTTTTAACTATCCTCCTGCCCCTTGTCAACCCTCCCTCTCCGCCCCACTGTTAGCCGCCGCCCCCTCCTTTCCGGCGCCCCCTCTCCATGGCTCGAGTACAAAACCCTAACCCTTTCCCCTTTCCACCTGTCGTCGTCCAATCACTCCAAACCCTAACCTAGTTTCAAAAAAAATGTTGGAATTCTCATAGGGTAAACATATGGTTGTTTGTTGGAACCTCTGACTCTCAATAATCAATTCGAAAATGTAACAAAGAGCAAACACATGGTTTGTTTTGCATGAATCTTTGTTTCTTTTCTTGACCTTTACACCAGGATCTAACAGAGGTTAACTTGGGTTATCTCTCTGTTATAGCTTGTGATCCACACTTTCTGCTTTCTATGCGTGCGTGTCGGTTATGGCTACATTTTTAGCACATTGACAGAGTTGATATGATTATCCAGTTGGAAAGAACAAATCGATAGTCGAATCAGGAATTCTGAAAGATGACAGGCATTACGACGAATAGCAGTGCCACAGGCACTAGTGTCAGCAACACGCTAGGGGGACCAACAGGCACTAGCACGACGATTTCCTCAATTCGACTTGTCGATCGACGGTTGGAAGGACCAGAAGGCTACTCGACATGGAGAAAGAAGGTCGAGAAGACGCTTCGAAGAATGTGGTTGTCCAAACATCTGAGTGACACCCTCCAGCAGAAGATGATCCCATATTTGAGCAATGGGAGACTGATGATAGTTGACTGTTTACACAGTTGATGAATTCAATGGAACCATCGGTGGAAGACATGGTTCAAAATACGGACTCCGTGAAGGAGTTATGGGAGGTATTGGCAGCAACGTTTGATGAAAAACGCGATTTGTCTCGTATCTATGACTCGGTTGTTGGTGTATACCGAGCAAATCATGGAGACAAATCTCATAAGGACCATTTTCGGGCATTTAAGGCTATGTCTGATGAGATCGACCGCGTATTACCACTTACGTCGGATATTAATGAAGCAAAGGCTCAACGTGAGCAGCTTCATGTCATGACTTATCTTGCCTCTCTCCGCCCTGATGCGGACTCCGCTCGCTCTCATATTATTGCTGGATCTGAAGTTCCGTCCCTGTTGGAAGCACACTATCGTGTCCTTCGGGCAGCCAAAGTCGTTGAGACTACTCCGGGTGATACTCCTATTGATCGCTCTGCTCTCGGTGCCGCTCGTACGGAATTTCGTGGTGTCAAGGTGGACGACGGGGTGGCCGAAATGCTGGTCGCGATGGGGGACATGGCAATCGCGGTCGTAATGGAGGAAGACCGCGCACATGCTTTAATTGTGGTCAACTTGGCCATTTCTACTGACAATGTACTAAATCACCTGCTGCTAATATCACAACTGTTGCTCCTGATGATGGTATTCGATCTGTTCAGATGACTTTGGACTCATATACAGAGTTTCATGATTTTCAGGCTCAACGTTGTGGTGAAACTTTCACGTCTGGATCCATAGCCGGATACTCAGCAACATGCATAGTAAATCCAAGTAGTGGGTAATTGACTTTGGTGCGTCTTCTCACACGACTAGTGACGCATGTATGATACATGATTATGTCCATGTCTGTCGTGTTTCTGGCATTACTGTTGTCAATGGAGGTTCCCTGACAGTCCGAGGACGTGGAAGTGCCGATCTTTCTTCCGGACTGTCACTCGGTTCTGTATTACTTACACCTGAGAACCCGTTCAGTTTAATTTCTATTAGTCAAATTATTCGTGAACAGTATTGCTCGGTAACATTTTTCCTTGATGGTTGTATTTTTCAGGACCTGAAAACTAGAAAGACTATCGGTAAGGGGCATGTGGCTGGAGGCTTGTACCTGTTTGACGCACCTTCTTCGGTGGTCTATGCCGGCGTAAAACTCGATCCTTTCGAGTTACATTGTCAGTTAGGCCATCCATCAACCCAAGTTCTCCAGAAAATGTACCCTTCTTTAGATATTCCTGCTTCCTTTCATTGTGAGTTGTGTAGTTTGGCTAAGCATCACTGGGTTCCGTATCCGGTGAGTCAAAATAAAATTGCATCTGCTTCTTTCGAGTTGGTGCATTCTGATGTATGGGGACCTTGTCCAGTTGAATCAATAAAGGGTTTTAAGTACTTTGTTACATTTGTTGATGATTACTCACGTGTCACTTTTGCTTATCTGATAAAAAATCGTTTCGAATTATTTAACATTTGGTGCAATTTTTATGTCGAAATAAAAACACAATTTGGCGTTCAAATTAAAAATTTTCGGAGTGACAATGGTCGTGAGTATTTATCTCGTGAGCTCGATAGTCATCTGGCTCACAATGACATCATCTACCAAACTTTTTGTGCGTACACACCACAACAGAATGGCGTGGCCGAGCGCAATAATCGACACCTCTTGGAAACAATACGCGCTCTTATGTCTCAGGTACGCACTCCTAAGAGATTTTGGTCGGATACGGTTCTTACCGCTTGTTACGTTATTAACCACATGCCATCATCAGTTTTCAATGATAGTACTCTCTTTTCTAGGCTCTTTTCCGGACGAGAGTCATTTCCTGTCTCTCAGAATCTTTGGTTGCTTATGCTATGTTCTGGATACCCGACCAACTCTTTCAAACTTTAGATCCTAAGGAAATACAATGTATTTTTCTTGGATATCCTAAAGATCAGAAATGGTATCGGTGTTTTCCCCCTGTCTTGAAAAGATATATATTTTCACTCGGGATGTTACCTTTGTCGAAACCGAATTTCCTCCACTCCCACAATCAACGGGTATGGTTTCTCAAGTTTATCCAGAAGAGAATTTTTTGATATTTTCTGATCAATCACAACAGCCCCCCTTACGGGTGTCCTCCCTTACCGAGCCAATCAACCGGTCTGATGGTCTACATACGCCGATTCAGTCAGCTCCGACGTCACCAGCACAAACATCGCCACCGGTACCTACAGTCCTCTGGCTCTACTAATTCGTCACCGCCTATTACACCAGCAGCTCCGCCAATTCCACCAGCAGACCTCCCTTCTCCACCGGCAGTTCGTCCTCGTCGTGCATGTTGTGATCATCCCTTGTATGTTGACAGCTACAAAGGACTTATAAGTCACACTCAATCTCTGGTGGCTACTATTAATGGGATTCAGATTCCCAAAAACGCTGAGAAGGGTCTCAAACATCCCGGTTGACATGTTGCTATGAACGAGGAGATGAAAGCTCTCCAGGAGAATCATATTTGGGACTTAGTCGACTTATCTATTGGTAAACAGGCAGTAGGTTGCAAATTGGTGTTAACGATTAAGGTAAAACCGGATGACACTCTTGATCGACTAAAGGCTCGTCTAGTAGCCAAAGGATATTCTCATACATATGGTGAGGATTACTTCGAGACCTTCTCTCATGTTGTCAAAATGACATCTGCCTAATGGCCTTGGCTGTTCGCTATGACTGGTCGCTGCTTCAGCTGGATATCAAGAATGTTTTCCTCTACGGGGACCTTGATGAAGAGGTATATGTATTACAACCTCCCGGATTTGTTGCAAGGGAGGGTAAAGTGTGTCATTTGCGAAAGACCCTCTATGGTCTAAAACAATCACCTCGTGCGTGGTTTGGTCGATTTACACATGTTGTTACTCAGTTTGGCATGTGTCAATCAAAGAAGGACCATTCGATCTTCTATCAACACACATATGCTGGAAGGATATTACTTGGTGTCTATGTTGATGATATTGTAATCACGGGAGACAACAACCAGGGTATTGCAGGCCTCAAGACGTTTCTGGGAGAATAATTTCAAACCAAGGATATGGGATCCTTGAACTATTTCTTGGGCATTGAGGTCACACGAAGTAAGCTGAACTTTTTAATGTCCCAGAGAAAATATGTGCTGGACATACTAAATGATGCAGGCATAATGCAAGTCAAGGGAGCAACCTCACCTATGGATATAGGAGCAAAGTTACTTCCAGACGAAGGAGTCCTAATGACCAATCCAGATCAGTATCGTCGAGTAGTTGAAAAACTCAATTGCTTAGCGGTCATGACTCGTCCGGACATTTCTTTCGCAGTGAGTGTTGCAATTATATTTATGGCTTCTCCAAGAGTTCCACACTGGAAAACAGTTCTCAGAATCCTGTGTTATCTAGTTAAGAATCTAGGAAAATAAATTCGGATGGAGAATTATGGACACACTCGTATTGAGTGTCTTACTGATGCTGACTGGAAAGCAAGCCTGGCAGATAGACAATCTACATCTGGCTACTAAGTATTTATTGGCGAAAATTTAGTGTCATGGAAGAGCAAGAAACAAAGTATGATAGTACGCTCAAGCTCAGAAGCAGAATATCGAGCCATTGCTCATGACACATCAGAGGTATTATATATAAAACATCTTTTACAAGAACTGGGAGAAGACGCAGGATCTCAAGCGGCAGGTTTGTGGTGTGACAACCAATATGCTATCCATATTGTCACCAACCCCGTGTTTCATGAAAGAACGAAGCATATTGAAATTGATATCCACTTTGTTCGTGATGGGTATACAAAGGGAGTGATAAAATTTTAACATGTGAGGACCGACGATCAGATAGCTGATATCTTCACAAAACCTCTCTTGGATCCTCGGGTTCAATATCTATGTGACAAGCTGGGCATGATTGATATCTATGCTCCAGCTTGAGGGAGGGTGTTAAGTATGTTAAGTGTTATATTAGAACTATTAATTAGTGGGCTTTAGTCCCACATTGCTTAGAACAATAGGAGAGGGGCTAGCCTCTCCTATATATATGTAGTCTCTCATCATCAATAAAATCACCATATTATTCCAAACTCTACAATATTGATATCTGCTGTGATTAGTGGGAAATGCATGGATGTCACACTTTGACATGGATATGGGGTGTCAGACCTGGCAACCATCCAAAATGTGGACACGAGGACACAACTATATATGTGCATATTTGCAAATATACATATATTTAACATGAACTTTTATGTGTTGAGTTTTTGTTTGGATTTTAAGGAATCTAATAAGAACAATTACCATGCTTAGCCCAAGGGTGCACCAGGACATGATCTGTGTCTGGGCATCAATGTGCGTCAACACTCGTCAACCCACAACCAGAATGGTCGACCTTGGATTTATGTATGAGACCCAAACAGACATCTATAGGTCAACAAATTCCTATACTATTTGGTATTTCCCAATCTCCCTCACTCAAAAGATGCACAATCTTTTTCACTCAATGATGTGATATCCTCGTAACCGCCCATACCAAATGTCATAGTCGCACCCTAACAAACACAGATTCACTAAGTTTCTTTGATGGCTTTGTCATGTTCCAGCTATGGTTCCCCCATGACATGACCTTTGCATAGGCCTCAATTTGCATCATCACTTGGCTATCCACTTGCCAAAATGGTTAATCTCGATGGGTGATCTCGTGCACGCACGTGTATATATATGTGTGTGTACTAATGGAGTTTTCAGAAACTTGTAGAAAAAGTGAGATATGGAGAAATGAGAATATTGTATTCTGTACGTGGGAAAAAGAGGAGCAATCCTCCCATGGGTTTTCCACTATGAATATATACAACCACCCAGTTTCTTACAAGAGATAAAATGGGCATATCATTAGGAGATATTGTTGGCACAATTACCTTGGTATACTTGCACAATTCAATGACGACTCTAACTGTAATTTAGACTTAATAGTTGTAGTCCCCCTATATGTTTTATAACTGCATACTTGATGATTACATGTAGATGGATTGAGAGATTCGTTTGAGGTGAAACAATCTTGAGATGATAATAATGTGGTAATTAGTGGTTCTTTTGGAAATAAATACCTTGAGTTGCCTTCACTTTCAATGACATGATTTTGTGATAAATACTATGGACTGATGACTAAATTTAAATAGAAAATGATTACATGACGGTGAAGATTAAATTCTTGATCTAAACTTAAAAATAGAGGATAGTGAAATTGAGGATTATATGTTTTGAGGTTTAGATTGTTAAATTACGATGATGAGTATGATTTTATTATACCCCATGATTAAGATTGTACCAGGATAATCATAGATAGTTGAGATTAAGAATCCTTCCCTTTGGACGACATGATTGGAATGATCCTACAATAAACTTTGGTCTAAGAGTGCAGTACTAATAGATTGCATGTTTTATAATTTTAGAATTATGTTGAAGGATCTTCGAAGCAAAGCAGACTATATATTTTTGAGGATATTATTCAAAATAATTGATGAAACAAAAAGGATTTGACTTTATTATGAATATTATGATGAAGATATTGAAATAGTGGATGGAAGTTTTAAGAATTAAATCCTAGATGAAAAATTTGTGACTCGGGGAATAGGGACTTCAGTGGTAGAGACTTTAATGAGTAGGTTGTTTTGAAATTTTGAGAACAATTTTTTGTGGAGGGGAGAACTCGACATCAAGTATAGACCAGAGAGATTGGAATGGAGGGAGGTGCACCAGAATCTAGACCAGAGAGAGATTAGGTTTTTGCCTTTTATTTTTTTAATTGGTCGGGTAATGGTCCATTTTAGGATAAATTTTAAAATATAACTCAAAACTGCAACCTCAATCACAGTACTTGCTGCCTCACCCAATGTGCACCTTGGCAGCTCTTTTGCCTTTGTGCTGCGCTTTGACTGAAAGGTTGTGCATTCCCTTGATTTACTGTTCTTTGCTGCGCTTAGTGCAATTTTACCAACTATGCCACAAATTATTGTATTGAGAAGGGTTTTGCATATATCATAGCATATCTGTCTCTGTGCAACCTAAGAGGAAGAACCAAAGAATCAAAAGTCGAAAGTCCAAGCTATTAAACGTGCGAGTATATATGTTTTTGTTATTGTGGCCTTGCTTCTGTATGAATTTGACAGTCTGATTTTATTCTACAAATTATTAAATCTACATGACTACTTTAACCAGACATGTATGGAACTATATTTTAACATATATTACCTTATTTTAAGTAATTTTATGCATTTCTCCTTCTTGTATTTTCTTAGGTGTTTCTTTTTAGCTTATTGTATTATGCCCTTTCTTTTGTAACTAGATGATGAAATTTGATTTTTTTATGCATATTAATTAATACCTCGTATACCAACCAAGGATCGATATCCGAACCAGTTTCAGACCCTTCTTATGGGTATTGGTATCGGCACTTTCGGAGGTTTCGGAACGATGTTTCGGAGCTTTTGGTTTCTGAAATCCAAAAGAATTTTTTTTAAACTAAAAAAATGTTTGATACATTTAGACATAATCTTATGTTTTTTTGTTGTTCTTGTTCGTTTTGAACCGACTAATATCAACATTGTTGAATTGCTTATCCACAATATATATTGTTGTTTATTTTACTTGCTTTTAGACAAAGTACCGCAAAATAATAAATATATAATTCTGAATGGAATATAAGATGTATGAATTTTGTGAAATTATAGTACAAAACAGTAGTGATCATAGTTTGTCGGTAAAAAAAAATTATCGACACCCTGTAGCATGTTGATGTTCGTCAGGATCGAACCATTGTGTGGACATTGTTTTTGTTATTCTTCCTTTTTTTGCTTTACTCTTTCTTTCTTTGTTGCATTGACTGGGAAGATACCCAATATCACCAGTGTTTACCAACATCTTTATTGGATTTGTTTGGATGAGAATACTCTTCTAGAGGCTATAATATAGGCACATTTTATCTGATTTTTGATAACGAGATAGTCTTTGGGAGGACATCACTAAAAATATTAGCGATTGAAAAGGTCAAATTTTGCTTTCTAGTGACGAAAGTGCATTTATGATAATTACTGAATATCATGATGTATGCAAGGTAATATTTGTAAGCCAAGGCTAACACTACAAGAATTTATACTTTTTGTAGCAAAAAAAATTGTTACAAAAGATGATTAATTTGTTATAAAAAGGTATTTGCAACGAAATTTTTTTGTTATCCAATTCCTCGCCATAAGTGCGTACCAAAAGGCCTTTTGCAACGATTTTTTTGTTCGTTGCAAACGTAGCAACAAAATAGTTCTCGTCGTAAATAACGTTCTTTTGCAACAAAAAGTTTTGTTATAAATAATATTATTTGCAACAAATAGTTTGTTGCCTATAATATTTTATGGCAACAAATAGTTTCGTTACATGTATTATTATTTGCAACAAATATTTTTGTTGCTTTGTACTTTTATTGGCAAAAAAATTTCATCACAAATAATATTCTCATTGTCTCAAAAGGCCGAGAAAAAAATAATGAAAATGAATATTTTCAATGAAAAAACATGTTGCAAAAATTAGAAAATTTTTGTTACAACAAAATTTGTAGTGCTTCTAGTTACTTTTTCATCACCTGACAATTAACATTAATTCCAATACAAGAGTATATAAATTTTGTTACAGCAAACAGTAAAACACGTTTGGAATAATTCATTTCCTTGATAGAGTTAAGAAAGATCCATCACATTCTTTGCTAATACAGCTGATACATTGCATAAGGACAAGTTCAAAGACTTGTATCACGTTTCTATTCAACAAAAGTGTATTAACAAATATTCTCTAATTTCATGTCTAACAAAAAAACGACTGTTCATCTATTGTGATTGCAGAAGTTTAGTAGCTTCCGTAGATCATTGAAATGTTGTCCCAACCTCCTAAGGTATCTTGAGCTTTGCTGCTGTAAAAGTCTTTCCTCCAACATGCAAGCCAACCTACAATAAGTTATATGATAAAACATTAAAAATAGAAATAAGTTAAGAATTGATCAAATACTATATAATATATAAACATCAATATTTGTATATATACACTCCTTTCATGTATAGGTGCAAATGAGTGTATATATAAACAAGTGACAATTTGTCATCCATTTTACAGAAAAAATTAAAGAGACATCTACATTCAAGGAAGTACTATATGAAGTATGGTGGAAAAGCTAGAGGGACCATTTAGTAATCTACAGTGAAGTTAGTTGTGATTAATTGAAGTCTTTGTCTCCAATCCCTTTTCATAAATGACCAAAACAATATTGAGGACTACATTGGCCCACTAATACAATAGCATCAACATTAGCCACTCTGAGGTTATATTTCCGTTTGAAGTTTGTGATTACATCAGAAAACTTAGTTAAGTGTTGTTTTAAGCTTTCTGAGAAACCTGGTTCTCTAGTTTTCCAACTACTGAAGTATGTATCTGTGCCATACGCTAAAGTTGACCCTATGATGGTCTTTGTTCTATATTTTGGCTAGAAATATCAATTAGAAGAGGGAAAGGACAAAACAAGACGATAATTAGTACAATTGTCTATGACGTCGCATTAATTCAGAAACAATATTCAAATAATCTCATAGTGATGATTTAGTGGAAATTGTAGCATAGGAAACATAAACAAAGTAAACAATGGTAACAAAAACTTATCAGAGCTTCAGCTCTTCTTCTAGAGTCTTCCATCTCTGAATATCATCTATTTTGACTCAATGATGGACAAATTTTGACATTTTATTCGAAGGTATACATGAGAAAATCCTCATATCAATTTAAATGCATACCTAAGGTCTATGACAACAGAATCCAAGAGAACTAGGTGGGGTTGTTAAATAGATGTGTTTCATGAAATTGTATGATCAACCACATGCACACATACAATGGTAATCCTGAGACCAATACTATCGATGAAAAAATATGACATCAAAGAAATATGCAGGTAGGATTACAAAAGAGAATATTTAGACCATGTTATAAAATCAGCAGTAGACTTCGGACTTAATAGTATCAAGTGAAGGAAAATTAAGTTCTGGAGTCATTTAATTGATAATTAGATATAATACCAACCAAGGTGGGCAGCCCAATGGTTGAGGCCTTCGTTATGAGGAAGTCCTGTGCTCAAGACCCAGGGGACAATGACTGGCCCTTGATCAAAGAAAAAGAAAAGGAATCTATATATTACCTACTAAATTGATATCCTGCTATAGGATTAAGATTCAGAAGGCGCCATTAAAATTCTAGACTCTAAAGGCATAACTAAGGTATGAATTAATTCGTAGTATGGAAAAAAGAAAACCTTCTGATACCTATCCAAGGTCGAAGAAAACTCTAATGTATGGATTTTTTATGAACTAGAGTCGAAGACAGGGATATACGAAGCTTACCACATCCATAGATGATAAGTAAAAACACTTCTCCCTTTGGTCTATGTTAGCCCAAAAATTAGCATCCAATATTAGTTATTCAGTGTTGTGCACAGATGTCTACTTCCGGAGAGAGACAAAATATTGCTACACATGATGATTTACTTATAAGTAGGAAAGTTTGTGAACTATTTGTGTTTCCTTGCTCTTTAACTATGACAACAATTTGTGGGGTCAGCATGCTTGTACCAGTGAAGGAAAATACCAACTTAAACTATGGACAAATGACTCAAGGGGAATGTTTTTAGATATTCTAGACAAAATGACCAGATTACTCAAAAACAAATAAGAACATAATTTCATTGCTTTTTCAAGTTTTATTGGCGCCATGAGGTTTCAAATGACTCAAGTTTTTGAGTTTTCTTGTACTTAGTGCCACTAGGGTTCAAAGATTATGGTTTCTATTAACTCATATTGCATCTTTATTTCTCAACTGGTAACATATATTTCCAATTAGTGGCTTGGTATTATGCTTGAACGATGAAGGTTACATGAGGGTGTAACTATTCCTGCAGCTCAACAATGATGTGATCAGTATCTCCATAGGCAGTATTTTGGCAATCCTAATGAAGCAGCTAATTATAGTGAGTAGGGTCCAATAGATCAGAGATATTAATATTCAACCAGGTTCATACTCCATCCATAATATAGGGCAGTGTTCATACTCCATCCATAATATAGGGCAGTGAATTCTTGTTTATGACACAATCAAGTCTATGAAAGCTGCAAAGAGGCATCTAAATTTCTTGCCTTCATAGAGGTCATTAGTTACATATTCGTAGACAGGTTTTAACTGCAAAGAGGCACGAAATAAAGGTGATTGAGCACCATCAAGGATATCCGTAGACAGGTTTTGCATGCCTTCATAGAGCTCATCCTCTATAAAGCCATAAAACATGTGGCTAACCAAATCAACAATAGATAAACCTTCAATACCAGCTATAAGGTTTTGAGAAGTCGTAGGATGAAGAGACAAAGTTAGGATCGAGTTAGGAAGAAAGCAAACCAGGACTGGTTTCTTCGTAAAATGCTCACAATGCTGCAGCATCAAACCCCAGAAAATTAATGCACAACAAATGCAAAAATCAAATCAATCAGAGAAAACCAAGTATCAGAACAGTAAAACTCACCCTTGTATCGCAACATTATATAAAAGGCAACATGAAAATGTACAATTTCAAACCATTTCTAGAGTATTAAATTTCATAGGTTGTCGACATGGAACCAGTACCCCTACTAACACTATTTTGAGATGGGACTCAGAATTTCCATCGGACTGACATTGATCACCTTGTCATCCAAAACTGCATCCTCTGCTTTAACTGGATATAGGCATGTTTTATGTTTACCTAACATGAAGAAAATAATGGATGACAAGGTAAGGAAACAATGTATACAACTATTTATGTTTACCTAACTGGATATAGATATGTTTTACTTTTATGCTAACCAAAATCTCCAAAATGTTGATGGATCATCAATGACCTGTACCTGTTTAATAGAATGGGAGTGAATTACTGGCTATCCAATAACAAAATAATATGTAACCTATAAAATAGGTGGCTTGTACCAAATTACGTTGTTCTTACCTCTAACTTAGATTTTTGGAGTCGAAAGATGTAGCCATTGAAGTTCTCAAGGGCGATTCCTTCACCGACTTTCTTATCAAAGTATTATCCATTTCTTGCATCTCCACAGATTTGGAACACATTGTAAAGGAAAAAACAAAACTTCTTTTAGTTGAGAATTCCTCAGGTTCTACTGAACATGCAACTTGGCCCTCTTTATCATTGTTCATTGATATTAGTTCATTCACCTTTTAAAGCGATAATAATATATACCAATTAATATTGAATACTGTAGAGTAGTAGAAAATAACGTTTGTGTGCACTTTTTTTATCAACTTTTAGAACTTAACATGTACAAAGCCATGTTTTATTATTCTTAGTTTCATGGATTAGACAAATATTTGTCAATTTCAGATATATATGATTGAGGGAGTGGTCTCCTTTCACTTCCATAGCTACTTGCTCTAAATCTTGTTGGTGCACTTATCACAAATGGGATATGAGTGAGGGAGTGGTCTCCTTTCACTTCCATAGCTACTTACCATAAATCTTGTTGAGGCACTTATCACAAATGGGATCTTCAGGTTCATGCTAATATATGGCAGTGAATGGTGGAAGTGCCAAAAGGGCAGGATAAGTGATAAGTGTGGACGGAGATGGTAGGAATATATATCATAGGCAAGAATGACGAGAATGTCGTTAGGATTGTGAAGAGCCTTAAATTGCAAATGTGTAAGAGTGAGGACGGAAAACATCATGAGACAACATAGCAACAAGAAAGTAGACTTGAGATAAGTTTTGCATATAACTAATAGCTTTATCCAGTATATAATATAAATTACATTGGCTAACAAGTAACAACATAATCCCCTGTTACAGCATGGGCCTATATGCATAAGAAAAAACATGAAGAGATTAACTAATTTTATCTATCTAGTCCTGACTAATTAAGGGCATTAATCTACTCATGCTAGAGCTTTCTTTCCATGTCGAGGAGGTGAAAGAAGTTATAAAGAAAAGAGAAACAACACATTGTAACTAGGTGTGCCGAAGACACAATAAATAAGCATAAATGACAAATGCAACCAAAAACTATAAACATCGAGGTACCTATTGTGAGAGAAGGATGATCTCCTTTCCCAAGATAAGGATTCAACTACATATCGTTCAAATGATATGAAACCAGTGGTCGAACAGTTATACAAGTACGTACTGCCAATTCTTTTGGAATGTTCTTTGTTTTGTAACAAGTACTAGATCACTAAAGCTCTTTAAGTGGTGTATTCAACAATTCATCTCATAAGTAGAAATATTCCATAACCTATCTACTCAAATGTAAACTTACATGCATTATGTTGTTTGCCATTCATTAAGAATTCTAGACATTTTTGCAAAAATAAACATGATATTTTTTGTACCTGTAAAAGATGAATGATGCTCTATATTACACCCACATACAACTACTCCGTTAAAATTTGATAACTCCAAAAGAAAAAACACAATAAATTTTGCCTCTACATACCCGCTGAATATTGAAGCTCTCGGCACTACATGATTCAATTGCTTAGTAAAGATTCCTGCTTTTTCGTTCTCAAGAAGGCCCCGTAAATTCTTAAACATCTCCTTGTAGTTACTCGTACCATTTGTTGTGTGGCCCTTCTGTTGTGTGGCCCTTAGCATTAAAAATTAACAATAAAAAACTGATGGTAACCTACTGAAAAAAGATAATCATAATAAATCAAAATGACCATACTTACTTTGTAGATGAAGCGGTTCCTTATTTTCTTCAATGAGGTTCTGAGACATGTTCCCTGTGAAGTATTTCTCTTTTGTTTACTAATGCTCACAATGTTGATGATGAACATAAAGTCACAAATTGGCTTTAATTTTGCTAAAATCAAGAGGCTCCATATGTATACATGTTTATCCTTTTACAAGGGCAATTAGAGAATTCATAAACATGAATTTAGGGGTCTAGGGTTTGAGAAGAGAACCTTGAGACCGCCGTGAACCTCATCACACCGCTGTACTTGTTGTGCCATTGTCAGCCTCATCGTGCCGTCGTAAGGCTCGTCCGGCCGTCGTCGGACTCAGCCTTAGATTTGATATCCTTCCGCTGTCGTCAGAGTCGCTGTAAACCGTAACAGAAGGAGGGAAGAGAGAAGTAGATCATTGTAGAGAGAGAAGGAGAGTGGTAATGAAAATCCAAGTTATAGAGGGAAAAGGGAGACAGAGAGCGGCAAACGAAAAATTTTGAGGGAAAGGAAAATCTTTTGAGGGAAAAAGGGAAAGTTATGATGAAGCAGCCGAGAATTTAACAAAAAAATCTTTTGGGCATACAAATCAATATTGTTGCAATAAAACCTCTCAAATCAGTTCCCTTTTTGACATATAAATAAATTGTTGCAATAGAAATATTCAGTCCGTGCAGCAAAAAAATTTGTTCTCAATGATCTAAGCTTTTTTGTAGCATCTAAATTTTGTTCTAAAAACTTTTTTTTGTTGCAAATATTTTTACCATCAATTGACAAGAGTGGTAGTGGAACCCACCCAACTCTTTTGCAACGAGACATTTGGAACGATTAAATTTGTGTTGCTTAAAAATTGTGCAATCAAATTTTGCCACAAAATTATAAAATTTGTTGCAATTAAGTAATCATTTGCAACAAATATTTTTTATTGCAAAACTTTTGTTCCAAAAAGTGTATTTTCTTGTAGTGTAACTACGTAAAATCACTGGTGATACACCTTTGCTTATCATGTAATACATTGTTTGATTGTGAATACACTGGTAAATAGTTGTTCTTGAGATGACGAAACACATCCATGCATAGCTGGTTTCTTGAACTAAATTCCTGTATCCCCTTGCCTATTATCTAATCATGTTGTCCTGACGAAATTTGAGAAGGATGGGGGATATCAGATGAGTCAATTCGAGCTGGCTTAGAACGAACATGGTTGCTAGGGAGAAGTCAGTTCCTTCAAGACAAGGAAGCTGAGGTTCTTGGTGTATCCGGCACATCTATTCTTGTAGATGGAGGTTATCTTTGATACTAACTAAAAGTTCCTCTCTCTATCTAACATGAACCTCAATTAACATATTTGATAATTTCCAGCACACACGGAAGCTTCTGCAAAGGCCTTATCAGATACACTAAAGAGAATCCATCCTGATGGGATGTTGGCTTTTGTGGTGGCAATGGCAAATGATAAAGATCATGTAGCATTTGCAAGGCAACTTCTTTCAGGTGTTGTAATTATCCTATCATATATTTTTGTTGCTTCTTCTCTTCATGAAAAGATCTTTGAATTTTATTTAGTCACTGTGAAATACAAAGAGAATGATTAATGCAGTCGTTTGGTGGAATGCTCTGCTTGTAAAGTCATTTTATATTGTAAATGCAATGTTTATCCAAGTCATTATTATCGTATAACCTATGACCTAATAATGATGTCTAGTTTGTTAATACTTTTGCAATTAATGCTGTAATTAAAAAATACTGTTTCCGAGTATCAGAGTATGTTCCTTTCTTCTTCTTTTTTCTGAATTCAGTATTAGTTCCTACCTTGAATTCAGTATTACTTCCTACATTTGCCATTAGATCGTACTTTTTGTTATTACACGTGAGGCATTCGTTTGCTATAATTTCTTTGCTTCTGGTTATACTATACTAATGACAAAGAGGTAAGTAGAAATCGCATCATATATAGCATTCACGTATTTTTGAACCTCGATGTTCCTCCTTTAGCTTTTGCCAGTGGCTTTGATTCTGGATTTCACAGGTCGAAAGCCAGACATAGTCCTATTGACGGAAGTGCATATTGCGGGAGGCAGGTCGCGCGCTACTCCAGCTTTGACCCTAAAAGATTCTTGGGTAAGATGTGTCTTAGACCTGGGTTTGGACATTCTGGACCTTGGAACAATTAGTAAAGAGAAGGCTGCCGGTCACTCGCCCAGGTCAACAGCTAAGAAAACAATTGTGCTGGCAATTTGCGAAGATGCATCAGTACACGAAGCAGTTAAGGTTGCGGATAGCTTGCTCCAGTCCACAGACAGAAACAAGTCTGGTCTGATTGTCGCCACTGGCTCTTTGCATGTAGCTTCTTCATTATTAGCATATGCTGCTCAGTGCTAATCAATACAGGCCACTAGTGTCTGTAGGAAATGTACTCCTAATGTAACAGTTTTCATGGTTGTATGTATGGGAAATGATATGATCACCATTTTCTGGACGATTTGGTGATTTGGGGTCGGGTGTTGATGAATGATAATTTAACGATATTATCAAATTATCATTTGTTTGACCATGCTTGCGTCGTTCCTATCTTGTGTTATTCATATTCTATTGATATTAGAGAGGAATTAAACCTTTGTTGAACATACCACAAATGATAGGATCAGATTATAAATTGTTCATGAATGTTGACCTTTGCGCATTTGAGCAGGTCTTTGAGTTTACATCTCAGGCAGGGTTAAAACCCTTGTGTCTTGCTTGCTGTCTTTTATTCCAAACACTCTAACTTGCATGAAAGTTGAAACTCAAGAAAAACGTCTTTACCCCATAATGAAGTTGCCTAAGCAGAAATTCTGGAACCTGGCTTTTACTGGTTTCCTTGTAAATGTGCCTTTGAGTTCAATTTGATTCATACTGTTTAATTTTGACACGTTACGAGCACACCTTACGAGCAAATAATTAGAGTATTGTCGTGTTTTTTTTTTTTTTTTGATAAACTTTTTTCTATAGCTACTCGACTGCGTGTTGATGTTGTTCTTCGAGCTAATGCCTGTTTATACCTAATGTATTGTACAAGCGATTTTGCACTATCTGATGTAACTAGGCAATCCAAGAATCTGTATTATTATATCATATATCAAAGTATGGTTTGATGTAAAAGCAGGTTATTTTGGTGTTGCAGCAATATGAGAAGAAACTAGATTCATCAATTTGCAGAAAAATTATCAACAAAGAAGCTCTCATGACGATCTTCAGCTCCTTTTCCTGGCAATATTAAGGACCAGTTGAATTATTCTCTTAAAGCTCCCATTTGTTATTCCTCTGTAATATTGCGAATTCTTTGATACAATATTGTCAGGATATTTCCTGTGCAGACCTATCCCATCTTTTCCTCCTTTATTTCTGTACTCGAGAGGAGACTGCACCACTGTAGACACCTAGCTATGAAGCATCTCACTTTGTAATAATAGATGCTTGCACTTGTTGAAGTTTCCTATGTAGATCCATTCAATGCACAACTTTCTTTGTTTCTGCAGCAATGAACAGAAGACAAGATGGCCAGGTTGGTGGTGGCGGTGGCAAACAAAGTGCTATGACCATCAGCTAGTAAATATACTAGGAAATAGATTAGGTTACATCTATGAGTCTAGGCATCCTTGATTACATATATCAGGACAGACAAGCCTATATGTGCTAGACGAAGTTACTTTATTTCCACTAACATGGGTGCACGTGCTTTGCATGTATTTTAACATTCTTTTAATTAACTTAGGAAGATTTTTTAGAAAGACCAAAGGATAGTCTTCATAATTACTAAGTTGTCCTTATTAAAATTAATGAACCATTTTTAATTAGTATAGACATATAAGGGTATTTTCGGAATTCAAAAGTTTCACCACCAAGTTTTCCTATTATATAATAGAATAAATATAGGTCTATAGCCATATAAATTAATGAAAACTTTCTCATGCGTAAGTACATTGACTAGACCATCCATCACACCAAGTTAGCAGTTATAAAACCTTGGCTAATTTTCACTTAAATATCTTCAAATCATTTTTTCTTTTCTTTTTTCTTTAATACCTTATTAATATATATTTTTCAACTAATATTTTTATTTTCAGTTTTTTTCACTTAACTCTCAACTCTCTCTCTCTCTCTCTCTCTCTCTCTCTCTCTCTCTCTCTCAACCTGGCCCAGACAGTAAACACAAAAATATTATAATAATAATAATAATATCCCGCACATACCTCTTCATAATAATAATCAAATGTCATTTAAAATAATATACACATTGTAAGTGAAAATTGGAGTAAAGACAATAATCACACTTCAAGTACAAAATAACCTTAAACATTATAAGTTAATTAAAATACTTTCATTCTAAAATATTAATCAATAAAACTAATTTATAAAAAAAAATCATAATTTCCAAAAAATCTCAAAACCCCAACCTTCCATTCCCCCACATAGGGTTGTTTGGTGGGTCCGGCCGGGCTAAACCATTCCAGTTTTGACCGAATTCGGCTCGACCCAACCCGCACAAATAGACCGGTTTGGACCTGGCCTAGAACTAGAATCTCAAACATAGCCCAACCCACAATCCGATTTGAGCCAGTCCGGGTTGGACCGATTTAATTTTTGTAAAATTGGCTCTTGGGCCTTGGCCACTATTTAAAAAGAACCATGCCCATTAACTTCCAAAAAAAAAAAAAAACTAGGCCCTATTTTTTTTCCTAATAACCTAGATAAATATCTAGTATGTATTTGAAAATTTGTCTATGTATGCTTAATTTGTATATACAGGTTAACAAACGTTAAATATGTATGTCATTATATATAAATAGAACTATGTATGCAAATACACGAATATATAATCTCTCTCTCTCTCTCTCTCTCTCTCTCTATATATATATATATATATATATATATATATATATATATATATATATATATATATATATATATATATATATTTGTGTAAATATAAATATGTATAAATAGATATTAGCTATTGATTTTTTTCATTACAAAAAAAAACATCTTAAACCAAACCATTCTTTTGTAGTTCCCAACCCAACAAATAACTTCCTAAACCCCTCTGCCTGCATTTTCAAATTTCTCGGAATTTCATTCATTAGAGTAGCTCAATGCAAAGAAAGGAATATCTAAATGCTTTAGGTAAATAAATAATATTACTTGTTAATGATTAATTAAGAAAATGATGATATGGATAAAGTATTGTTTCAAATTAAGCTAAGCTTAAATAAATTACTCATGCCTCGTATTCTATAGGATGGTCAATCCACCTCCGTATGAAACAAGCGCACGAGCGCAACAAATGCGCACAAGTACAATGCGACGATGCTGACGACTCTATCTTTCCATAACCGTTAAAATTACGCCCAACAGATTTATGCGCCAAACCACTATGTATGTCTACGTGCGGGAAGCAACACAGCCGCAACTGCTCCTGCGCATATACATGCAACGCGGTAGCTCATGCACCTCGCGCATGAAACGAGCGCACGAGTGCCACGCGACGATGTTGATATGCAAAGTGCGTCATCAAAGTGCCACTATGCGTCCAAGTTCGAGTCGCTAGGGCTTAGGTCCAAAGAATTTTTTTTCAAGAGTGTGACAAAAAACACATGGTGATGTGCAAAGTGTGATCAAAATTTTTTTTCCAATGTAAAACTATCTTTTTTCATATATATATATATATATATATATATATATATATATATATATACACACACACACACACACACAGAGACGAGTATATACGACTTAGTTGATGGAACATATCGTCAACCCATTATTGTTAGTTACCTAGAGACAAGACTTATAGTGTGACCTGTCCCATCATGCAACATGAAAAGCCAATGCACGGATCATTATTTATGTATGTTGCCGATAAGCCTATAAGCTTGCTAGAGGCATCTATCTTTTTCGAAACATCAAATTGTTGTGCAGTATATGATTTTAAGTTCAAATTGTTGTGCAGTACATGATATTCTTCCCGTTGAAGTCAGAATTCCACACATAGAATTATATGTGAAACTTTACAATTTGGTGCTTTTGAACTTGATTCTGCATTGCTGATCTTCCTCCATCCGAATTACTGAACTCATCTTGTTCTTATGGTCAGTAAGAAAAGATATATCTTTCTTTGCTAGACGGACGGTCTTGGTATTGAACCACAAAAAGGTATGTGAATGTGTGTGTAAATTAGAAGACAGTGGACCAAAATGATATACAATACAACATTTACAAATTTTCCGCAAAAAAAGGTAAAAAAAAAAAAGAAAAAAAAAAGAGACAACTGCATGTAGGTAGCTTGTGGCAGTGCTATTCCCACATCCGGACCAATAACTCCTAGTTTCCTAATGGTACATTTTTTTTGGTATTTAAATGCTAACAAACATTAAGGCTTGTTCTTAAAAATTTGGAATCGGCGTTAACTAACGAAAACATCTTTTTTCCAAACATTAATCCATATTCCTTCACGACTACCTCTTTTATCTCTACAATTTTAGCTGCTTTGTACAATAACATACTATTAATACACCATCTTTTTTATAGTATCGTTTAATTATGGCAACCATGGTCCAAAACAGACTAGACGACCGTCCAAGATCCAAATACTAAAGAAATATCAACATGGAAGTATCTAAAATGGAATCATGATGTACCATATGCCACCCTTAACTTAAAACAACGGTGGTGTATACTTATACACTAGAGGTCCTTACTTCAATTTTAGGTGACAACAATTTTTTTGGTATTACTTTCGTTTTAGTTACTTAATTTTCTTTTCACATTACGTACGGGTGCTTATTTCGAAAGTTCGTCTCTGTCTTCCATGAGCTCAGGTTGACCCTACGTTTAATACAATGTTTTTCATGCATTTAATATTGTCAATTGACTATTCTAACTTTAATCGCCTATCACTCCAACCCATAAAGGTGATTGATTTTATATGAATTTTGTAGATTTTTTTTCCTAATTTGAAATGTATCTGGCGATCGCACAATCAAAACTATTCTACAATTTTAAATATCATGATTAATTATATGCATAATATGTATTTCATCCATTTAATATTGTCAATTGACTATTCTAACTTTAATCGCCTATCACTCCAATCCATAAAGGTGATTGATCTTATATGAATTTTGTAGATTTTATTTTTAATTTGAAATGTATTTGACGATCGCACAGTCAAAAATATTCTACAATTTAAATATCATGATGAATTATATGCATAATATTTTTTTTTAATTCTTATGATGAATAACTGATTCTAAATATCTAAAAAAAATCTAAAAATAGAAGAAAAAAAAAGTAGTAGAAGAAAACAAAGAGGAGGAGAGACACTGATGAAGAGAAAAAGGTAGAAAGGAAGAAGAAACCAAACAATAGCCCTATATATCTTGCATTTCAATTTGGTAGCAGATGGGTAAAGTACCATGTATCAAAGCAAAAGGCAAAGCAGGTAGGGACCAAGCAAGTGTGACACTGACACACCCACAAGAAAAGCACAAGACTGTCAGACCTGCCCTTTTAATGCCCAGCCCAATCACAATGGGACAAGCCACAGATAAAAGTCACTGACCCACCCCACTACTGTCGATTTCAAAGAAAAAGCAACAAAAATAAATATTTACAAATATCAAATATCCATGGCAATAGCAAATTAATGTTTTAAAACTCAGATCGAAGATCGAACCGGTCTGAGACTCTGAATATTGGGTTGTTGATTCGGATTGAATAAGTTATATAAACTCACAATCTTACGTTGACATATATACTAATTAGAAGTTCTGCATATTTACTATAGTAGAAGCAAACACATTAACATTGATTGCACGTAAAATCCAAAACAAATAAAAAATTAGGATCAAATCAGTTCAAAATCCACCTGAGTAAGACAGTTCGATAGTCTGACCGATTGGGGTTGGATGAGTCGATCGGATTACTATAAAAAATAGTGAATCCATATTAATCTAGTTTAGGGCGATGATGAGAAGCCTTGTGCAGAGCGTGTAGTCCGGAGCACCCACACTCACACGCATCAGAGCCTGATGAAAGCGGCAATATTCTGAACCACGGAACTAAGTCCACTGGACTCAGTGCACGTTACCTCGCCTTGAGCGAGCGTTCGTATGGATGCGACCGGTCCGTGAACGTGTCTGGACTCGGACATGGGGATCGTAGGAGTTACCTCGTCTTGTGCGTACGGTCGAATAGGTGCGACCGGTCCGTGGACGTCCCTTATCTCGTGTACGACCGAGAGTGTGTCAGTGTTAAAAGATGTGCAATGACAATGATGAAATGCCGTGAGGACGTACGGTCACTCCACCCACGATCCCACAACGTAAGAGACCTGATGAACGTGACATAATCTAAATCTGCACGAAAATAAAATAAAAATTAATCTAGTCCGAAAAATTAATTTGTTCAACTAGTCGGTCCGGTTTGGATTTGAAAACAACAATAGCAAAATTAGCAATATAGAAAACAAAAATTGTAGGCTTTTTATAAAGGCACTGCCTTTTTTGATCGGGGCTAGCCCGGATTAGCCCCCCAAATTTTTTTGGGTTTTACTCAGGACAGCCCATTTATTTGATCATAGGGCTGTCCCAAGTACTCCCGCCCTCCCCCCCCGAACACAAACTTCCCTCTTCTTCCTCAAGAACCCTAACTTCCCTCTTCTTCTTCTTCTTCCTCCTAAGCCCTAACACTGACTCCATTCTCCACCACTCGGCGAGCAGCTTCATCATCTTCCTCTTCTTCCCTACGTCCTCTTCTCTCTTCCAAGGAGAACGATGGCCCCGAAAGCTTCCTCGCAAACAAGGTGCAAAATCTTCCTCCATTTCTGTCGAAAACCCTAGAAATTATCTGAGACAGTTGAAGGATCAATTACGTTCGTTATTTCCATTGCATCGGACCGTAGCAAACGTGTTTGCCAAAATTTGGCGTCGGCCAGGACTGCCCAGTCTTCTGGCAGTCCCGACTGTAAGTTGGACTGCCAGAAGAATGAGCAGTCCATTGGCATAATATGTGTAGCGAAGGACTGCCCATTCTTCTGGCAGTCCTGACTGTATGTTGGACTGCCAGGAAAATAAGCAGTCCATTTGGCATAACATGTGGAACAATGGACTGCCCACTTTTCTGGCAGTCCTGACTCGATGTTGGATTGCCAGGAAAATGAGCAGTCCATTAGCATAACATGTGTAACAAGGGACTGCCCACATTTCTGGCAGTCCAACATAAAGTTAGGACTGCCAGAAAAGTGGGCAGTCCTTTCTTACACATGATGTGAGTTAGGACTGCCCTCTTTTCTGGCAGTCCTAACTGCAACTTGGACTGCCAGAAATGTGGGCAGTCTTTAGTTATACATGTCCTGAGACAGTTCTGCCAATTCAAATTGGCCGTCCATTATACACTGAGGACTGGTAGAATATTGGGCAGCCCAATGTTTGCACTAGTGGAACGGCCACATTTGTGGGCATCCCTTACATTTTAATATGTAATTAATATTCAATAATAGTCATGAAAAGAAGACAAAGGAGAAGGATGTTGAGGCCAGGCCCGAAAGAAAACGTCCCACCGCATCGGATCGCAAGACGCGTGAAGCTGGTAGAAATGTCGAGAAAAGGCTATCAATCAGAGAACCCGAACCAGCCTCAGAAACAAGAACACGTGGAACGAAACGTGTTGCAAAGCGTTTGACGAAAGCGACGGCGACTCGTCGTGATGATTCCTCCGATGATGATGATGTACCCATTGCCCGAATGAGAGATGACGCTGGATCGGGTCCTTCTCAAGTACCTGAGGAAGAGGAAGAGGAAGATGCGGGCCCAGTTGGTTGCTCAATTTTGAATTCAATCGAGAACCACATTTGTTATGAAATATGGAAGGATTCGGTAAGTTAGTTACCTATTATATAGATTAACTATTCGAAATAATAGATATATGTAATATTGGATCTTTGTTTTTTTTTATTTGCAGAAAAGCTCGCGCCTGTTGAGGGTAATAAACCATTCGAAGATGTGTAGTACGTGGGGATTTGATGAGTTGAAAGAGAGTGTGAAGGAAAAAATCACCCCCACCGGATTGCAGTATTTGGCAAAATACTCATATCAGATATTGGACCACGCAATAATTTCTGCATTTGTGGAGCGCTGGCATCCAGAAACTAACAGCTTCCATCTCGCAGACGGAGAGTTGACAATCACCCTCGATGATGTCCACCACGTTTTAGGGCTTAGAGTTGATGGTCGTCAAATGTCGATGGACTATTCCGAGGGCGACTTCGACCTGTATGATGAGATGGTGGATTTGGTTGCCAATTGTCTCGGTGTCGAGTCCAAGACTTTTATCACAATCCCAGAATTTAAGAAGTCTTATGGAGTTCCTTTAAGTTTTTTGAGGAATACTTTCAATGATGATGCCGACGACGCCAACGACAACAATGGTAATGACAACCTCGTGGCCCGTGGATACATGCAGTTCATCCTAGAAGCCGTCGGCATTACAGACAAGTCCGGGACAGCCGTACATGCAAAATATCTAAACAATTTTACGGACTTGAACGCTATGGATGAAATATCGTTCGGAAGTGGTATACTAGCACACCTCTACCGCGAACTAGGTGCTGCATCTCGAGTCGAGTCGAAGACGATAGCTGGTTGTCAAACACTGCTCCATGTAAGCAAACCCTAGCATACTGTGTCTATACAATTGTATAAAATTATGTCGATAACGATAACATTGTTATATTTTACATTTTCAGGCGTGGATATATGAGCATTTTCCGACGCTCAATAGGGCTACTCTTAATCGAAATTATGATGAGCAGATGTCCAGGATGTGTAGGTGGAGGCCGGCTAAGATAGATACCAGACATCCACATACGTTGGCTACCCTACGTGCTGCTCTAGAAGATCTGACTACAAAGGAGGTGAAACCATAGTAACTTGAACTAGCATTTACTTACCACTCTAGTATTCCACATTAATTGGTAACTCCTTAAGTAATGAATGCATGTTGTAGATTATTTGGCATCCATATAAGGATCTGCGAAATAGCACTCGTCCTGTGCAACCAGTTGCACTATTTAGAGGTCCGCTGTTTTGTCATGAAATTGAGGAGCCTCACATCCCAGATAGAGTGCTTCGTCAGTTTGGATACGTACAGACTATCCCGAGTACGTTAAAATTGAGGATCGCTGCAAAAGGGAAGAAACCGTCGACGTACGTCCCGCCGTACTACCCCTGGGGGTCGTACTTTTTCGCTGACTGGCAACAACATCTTCTCGGTGAAACCATACGAACGTCGGCGGTGGAGATGTGGGATTGTAATGAGGACTATATGGAATACTATAGGCATGCCGGACATGGTATGATGTTGAATCCTGATAAGAGAAGTGCGAAAGTGCCGGTAGCAGCACCCATACCTTCCAAGTCAGCACTATATGATGCATTGCAGAAGATGGTTAGTATAGTTTGTTTAATTAACCCATATTGTGGTAAATTGTTTGTTCCTAAAATTATGGTATGTATTCATGCAGGCTTCGAAAGTGAAGAAGTTGGGGAAAAGTCTAATCCAGTGCAAGGGGGAGAATTACGAAGATGTTGCTACCCAGATGCAGAACATCGCAGCTGATTACCCATTTATCGATGAGCGACGAACGAAGATGCGTCATGATACTGAATGACTATGTAATTTCCTTTAAGGTTGAATGTATTTGGTAGTTGGGTGACTTGCAAAACTTTTGTAATTGGTTGAACACTTGTCTGTGTCAACAGTTTCAAATTGGTTGAACACTTGTTTGCGTATTATGTGAATGTTATCTTGCTATCTTGCTACTCTTATATGAATGGAATGTTGCGTATTATGTGAATGTTATCTTGCTACTCTTATATGAATGTTATGTTGCGTATTATGTGAATGTTATCTTGCTACTCTTATATGAATGTTATGTTGCCCAGTTCCTGGGCAGTCTACATACTCACAGCAAGTTCTGCTAAGGACTGCCCAGTTTTCTGGCAGTCCATATGTTCACAGCAAGTTCTAATAAGGACTGTCCAGTTTCCTGGCAGTCCATATATGTATGTGGACTGCTAGGAAACTGGACAGTCCTTAGCAGAACTTGCTGTGAGCATGGACTGCCCAGGAACTGGACAGTCGACATAATCACAGCAGGTTCTGATAAGGACTGTCCAGTTTCCTGGCAGTCCACATAAATATGTGGACTGCCAGGAAAGTAAGCAGTCCTTATAAGAACTTGCTGTGCCTGGGCAGTCCACATACAAACAACAAGTTGTAATAAGATACAAAATGCTACGCTTTGTCAGTAAGATACAAAATACTCATAGATACGCATTAAGATAGAAAATGTCAAGTATACAGCTGTCTATGCAAAATGTTACGCTTCGTCAACTATACATTAGTCTTTGCAAAATGTTACGCTTCGTCAGCTATACATTAGTCTATGCAAAATGTTACGCTTCGTCAACTGTACATCAGTCAAATAATACATCATAGTGGCCCTCCGGCCTTGGTATAGGTTCCACGAAGTTCGTGATTTTCTTGTAAACATTTATTGCATCTTCGAAGGGTGTTACCCAAGCGAGCGATTGATTGCCAATTGGTCATTCGATCGATTGATTGCCAAACGGAGACGAAACCACCGGCCGCTGAGCGCAGATATCTTTTTAGTCTTGCATGTGAGCCTTCGACACGGTTGGTAGTGGTCGTGCCGTAGTGTTTCACCATATTCGTCCATGCCAAGACAAAAATTTCTTTATGTTCATCAAGCCACGTGTCTTTGATGTAAGATATACACGCCGGGTTGCTCTGCTCCCATTGCTCTTTGAACATGTACCATGCTGCGTCAAATGTTTCCTCACTACTTGCTCACCACACAAGAGTTCAACCGTTGTAGAAATCTTGGAAGCGGTCCATGTCGAGTTTGCCGTCTACTTTTTCGAACTTCAGTTTGCATTGTGCTTGAATATTTCTGTTTATATGCTAAGTACATAGTAATCTACGAGCATGAGGAAATACGGTATCAATAGCATTCATCAATGCATATTCCCGACCGGTCACAAAAACAGACGGTTCTTTATGTCCACTATAAAGTGTCTTCAGCTTTTCCAAAGCCCATGTATAGTCCTCTAATGTTTCGGTCCTCATAAAACAAAAGGCAACTGAAAATGTCCTTCGGGTGGAAGTGAACCCAACAATGTGAAGAAGAGGCATCTTGAATTTATTAGTCTTGTAGGTGCAATCAAGAACCAAAACATCGGCGAAGGACCATGCCAACTGTGTGCAATCCGGATGAGACCAAAACAGAGAAACGACTTCATTGCTCACCGGAAGTCTTCTATGGTATTCCACATAATGATTTTCGGCGAGCAATTTCATCACTTGTTGCATCGCCATTCTTCCTTTTAGAGTCCTCGTTCTAGACCTCGCTAGTGCATTGTAAATTGTCCTCATAGTGGACTTGTTACTCTCATTCTTCTGAAGCAGCGCAGAATAAATTTCTTTTGGAGCAACTCCGAAAGCTGACATTTCTGTAACTAACTTCTTCTCATCATCTTTCAATCTTCCGGCGTAGGCATGACCAGTTAGCGTCTCCGGAATAGGATGATTGTGGATCCCATTACGTACCACAACTGTCCACTTCTCGCCAGTCCTGCACCCCAACACTAGCTTGAATGGACAACCACATTTCCTTGAGCCTGCCTCTTTCTTCCCAGATATTATTGGAAGAAGTTCACTTTTTTTACGATGCACCCTATACGTCCCACCTCTTTCACAGCCAATCTCTGCAGTTTGACGGTTCGGCCGACACCGTAGCGACCTTGAAGTTACAAGGGTTGTGTTGGTTTGCCTTCCAACTTCTCTGCACCATTCTAATGCTTCGGCGTAAGTTTCAAAGACAATATCTGTCGAGAATTTACTGCTCAAATCTGGGCACATAGGAGATGGGGTGCCCTACAATAAATTTACAATTTTTTAAATACCTAAATCAATGACAAAACCAAATACAATATCCAATTCAGGCTGTTCAACTAGACTGCCACAACATCTGGCAGTCCTGAGTACTTCATGGACTGCCAAAATGTGTGGCAGTCCAGTTGAATCTACTATCAACTTTAGGACTTCCACATTTATGGGCAGTCCTTGAAGTATCTAGGACTGCCAGAAAGTGAGGCAGTCCTTAAGTTCCTACGTATTCAAGTCGACTGCCATACTTTCTGGCAGTCCTAAGTACTTTATGGACTGCCAAAATGTGTGGCAGTCCAGTTGAATCGATTATCAACTTTAGGACTGCCACATTTCTGGGCAGTCCTTGAAGTATATAGGACTGCCAGAAAGTGAGGCAGTCCTTACGTTCATACGTACTTAACTCGACTGCCATACTTTCTGGCAGTCCTAAGTAGTTCATGGACTGCCATGCGATGTGGCCGTCCAATTCTGGACTACGAAAAAATGTAACTAGGTCGGGGACAAACCACGAGTTCTTTGGAGAGAATGTCGTGTTCTTCGGAAGGACCGGGATGATCGATTGCTATATTTGATGTCCCATGTTCTTCCATATTTTCTACATTATGAAAGAACATTCAAAAATTAGGAATCGACCGATTATTTAACAAACTTTGCAATATAGTAGTCGAAAACATACCGACTACTACGAATATTCGTTGATAACTACTCTGGGGTTACAAAACAGGAAGATTTTTGTAGGGACAAGAGGAATCTCAATCTAGGGTTTAGAAGAAAATTTGAGATTAGAAGAAAATTTGAGAGGAAGAAGAGAAAGAGAAGAGAAATAAAACAATTGACTTTTATACTACCTAATGGACTAGTCCTAATAAATTTTTTCAATGCCAAACTTGTAAATAATACAAACTTACAAATGGGCTAGCCCTGATCATATTATGCAGTCCTTTATATATTATGCAGTGCCTTTATAACTTTCCAAATTGTAAGTGTGAACAAAAAAGTACAGGTCTCAAAAGCAAACACAACAGCAGAAGCAAAAAAGAAAATCTTCATCACTTCTCGTACTCTACCACCAGGCATCCTCCCTCCAGTAGTGCAGTCTACAAATGCTCTCTCTCTTCCTCACACTCCAAAATCGGATCTTTCCTTGATTTAAAGCTCAAGTTCTAGTGCTTTTTTGTTGTTGGACATAGCTAGAAATGCACTGCCTTCCTCTTTCTCTCTCCAAGACTTCATCTTTTTATTGATTTGTAGCTCAAGCTCTACTTCTACTTGTTAATTTCTTTCTTGGGCATAGCTAGAAATGCATTGTCTTCCTCTTCCTCTCTCCAAAGTTTCAATAGTTTTCTTGATTTCTAGCTCAAACTTCCAGTTTTAGTTGTTAATTTCTTCTTGGGTATAACTGGAGATGCTGTTTCTTCCTCTTTACATCTCTAAAACTAAAATATTTTCTTGATTTATAGTTTGATTTGTTAAATTTGGAGGGTTGATGGAGGAGGAGGGAGCTAAGGTTAGAGTAGTTAGATGCCCAAAGTGCGATAAACTCCTCCCTGAGCTTGCAAATTTCAATTTTGAGTAAATTGTAGGGGTTTTGTTGAAAAGTGGTGGCTTCGGGAGGAAAAAAGATGTGATTTTTGAAGGGAAGGTTTGATTTTGTTGTGTTTTGCTGATCAAAGTTTGTTTGTTAGAGTAATGTTGGTTTAGAAGTCCTGGCTTGAGTCAGAAATGTGTGACTTTGCACATTTTTTTTGTAAGGGCTCGGGCTAGATTTGAAGGAAGATTGTGACTTTTTGGAGGAAGGAGTTGATTAGTTTACGAATTTTAGGCTTATGCTGTGAGAGTTTGTTCTTGTTCATGGTTTGAGAAAGCTCTTCTTTTTTCTATTAAATTGTGTAATGCTACTCTTGGGTTGATTTTGTAGATTGCAGTTTTACTAAGTTGTTGAGGGCTTGTGTAAAAATTGTGGCTTTGGTAGTAAAGATGTGATTTCATGTTAGTGCCGGAGTACAATTTTTCGATGGAAAACTGAGAATTCGTAACAATTGTACAAACAATCGTTATTACGTAACACTTCTCAGAATGTACGTAAGAGAAATTTCACTAATGCAACACTTCACAGAAGGTGCACAGAACGTAACACTTCACAGAAGGTACGTAAGAGAAATTTTACTAGTGCTACACTTCACAGAAGGTGCACAGAACGTAACACTTCACAGAAGGTACGTAATAGAAATTCTACTAGTGCTACACTTCATAGAAGGTGCGCTAATAGAATTCTGTTAAACGAAGAAGATGACAGGCGAAAGATGGAAAAACTTCTGCTGGGGTGAATGATCACCGTTGCTCAAAACTTTATTCGTCCCACACGAATAGCTTCCAGGAACCAGCAAGTTCGTCGGAGAACTTGGAACACTCTTGCTCTTCTGACACCTCGGATGAACACGAACTCCCGTGCAAAACTCAACGCTGATACAATACCTCTCTTCTCTCTCACAGCTTCTGAACACTTGTAAACTTTCTGTCTACTACTTGTATATTGGTTCTAACCTGTGAGAGAGAAGGAGGAGACCTTATATAGGCCCCAGCAACAACTGTCCGGTTAGCACAATGTTAGGGACGTGGTAATAACCACCCCGAACATGGAGCAACCGCTCAGAACATGCAAAGACACATTCTGCCACAAGTTGCGCCACTCGCGTAACCAGCGTGGTTTGCACTTTACGCACCCAGCCCCTTTACGCAACCCGCACCGCGCGTAACGCGCACACTGCGTACACTACGCACTCTACGCACGCTGTGCACGCTGCGCACACTACGCACACTGCGCGTACTGGGCTGCGTAACTGGGCCGGCGTAACTGGGCTCGCGTAACGTGGCGCGCGTAACGAGGCTCGCGTAATGAGGCTCGCGTAACAGGCCGCGTAACGTGGCCGCGCAAGTGGCTCGCGCAACGAGCGCAACTTAAGCGCACTATGTGCCTAGCGACGATGCTGACGTGCTAAGTGCAAAGTGCGCCAACAAAACGCCAGATTACGCCTCATGAGCCCATGAGCCCGAGTCCGAGTCCGAGTCTGAGTCGCTAAGCCCCTACGGGGCTTAGCTCCTATGGAAATAAATTTCCCAAGAGCAAAAAGCATGAATGCTTTAATTGTTGATTTTAGCCTTTTTCCATTAGAAAAATAATCCCACATGGCAAACCCATGTGCACCTCCACACCACATGTGCATCTCCAATACTAGCAAAGCTAATATATAGAGATACAATCTCTTTGTTTTTTTCGATGTGGGACTAAAGTTAACTAAAGGAAAAAACCAAAACTCCAACAATCTCCCACATATCTCTATATATGGGTATAAGTGTTCCCCACAGTAACTGTCCATCATGCATTAGGAGAGATGTCGCTGACGACTTGAATCTTCCTGCATGGGTCAAAAATCAGACTATAATACAAGAATGGACTAAGCCTTGAATTCTGCATCATAGCTGAAATTCTTTCCACTCACATAATGTAGTTATATGTGCTTCTGGCTACACATTAAAGGCCCTGTGCCAGCCTGGTTTCAGTATATAATTTTGGACGTCTACAAGTTTACCCTCAAGAGACGGCCTGATATCTTTTTGTCCATACACTATAGGTGAGTTCATTATAAAGAGACATGGCATGAAGCGCTTTGCGCTTCCTTGCGGTGCTACGCCGCTATGACATGGCTTAAAGCCGAGGCCTTACCCCGTAACGGGAACCTCATCGTAGTGTCATACTACTGTAGCATGAGGCAACCGCCTCTTTGTAGTGCCAAACTACCCAGCATGAAGCCTTAGGCTCCCTTGCGGTGTTACACCGCAACGACATGGCTTGCAAGGCCGAGGCTTTATCCCTAACCGGGTACCTCATTGTGGTGTCGTGCCACTGTAACATGAGAAACTCCTCCTCTTTGTAGTGCTGACTACACCTCTATTTATTTTAACATACAACATTAGGCTAACTGCCTATTTGCGGTGCTACGCCGCTGTGACTTGGCTTGTAAAGCCGAGGCTTTATCCTATTCCTAGGCAGCACCCCACATATAGGAACCTCATCGTGGAGTCACCCCACTGTAGCATGGAGTTTCACTCCTTGTAGTGCTGCTCTACCGTGCTTCCTGTAAAGCACACCAGGCATTCACTATGCCTGAGAACTCATTAAGGCAATTAAGCCAACCTTCCCACAGGAAACGTTTTTCGCAGAAAACAACAGTAGACAACAGTGGTTGTAGGTCCGTAACCTCTCCATGCCCAATAGAACATGTACCCACCGTTACTGATATTCTTCAGTTAATGGTCCTCCCTTGAACCAAAAGCTAGATGCCTAGTAGATAAATGTTTGAACTAATAGCATAAAACTTTATGGTAGGAATACAAGAACTAATATCAGAATGCCTTCAAGCCCATTTTACATGCTGAGTCATCGATCAGCTGGCGCTTGAGGCCCTTGGTGAACGGATCCGCCCGATTTTCCTGACTCCGAACATCAATCACTGCAATAACACCTCTCTTGATGAGATCGTGTACTGCCCTGTGCTTCAACCGCACAGTCCTCTTCTTCCCGTTGAAGAGGTCATTTGATGCCACCGCCGCAGTCGCCTGGTTGTCGCAGTATATCGGTATTGCCGGTATTTGTGCCCCAACCACTGGAAGATCATACGTGAGCTCCCGAAGCCATTCTGTTTCCTCGGCTGCGGTATCAAGTGCAAAGAACTCCGATTCCATGGATGACCGCGAGAGCATAGTCTGCTTCTTCGATTTCCACGATATAGCAGCTCCACCCATTGTGAAAATAAATCCATATGTGGACCTCTCGCTCTCCACCTCTGAGCACCAACTGGCATCACTGAAGCCTTCCACTACCGGAGGATCTCCGCTGTAGTACAGTGCATATGTCTGAGTCTTCTTGAGATATCTCATAACCCGTTTCACAGCTTTCCAGTGTTCAACACCTGGGTTGTTCGTGAAACGACTCAGCATTCCCACGGCAAAAGCTATGTCAGGCCTTGTGGCAGTAGTAGCATACATCAAACTCCCGATTACGCTTGCATACTCTAGCTGCCTGACGCTTTCCCCTGAATTAGGCTTCAGCTTCAGATCACACCTGTACGGCGTATCGATCCCTGGAAGATCCCGATACCCATAACGAGTGATCATTTTCTCAATATAATGAGACTGTGACAGCGCTAGTCCAGTGTCTGTCCGGATGATCTTGATCCCTAAGATCACATCAGCTTCCCCCAAGTCCTTCATACTGAACTTGCTCGAGATGAATTTCTTTATCTCCGTAACACAGCCCATATCCGTACCTAGGATAAGCATGTCGTCCATGTACAGACAAACGATCACACCTCTTCCATCAGCGAACTTCGTGTAAACACACTTATCCGTCTCGCTGACCATGTAGCCATTTGACCTTATAACTTTGTCAAATTTCTCATGCCACATCTTTGGAGCCTGTTTAAGACCGTATAAAGATTTCACCAACTTGCAGATTTTGTCTTCAAGATCCTTGACGACAAATCCCTCTGGCTGTTGCATGTAAATCTCTTCGGTCAGCTCGCCATTTAGGAAAGCCGTTTTCACATCCATCTGATGTATCACCATCTTATGTATTGCTGCGAGAGCAATCAACATTCTGATGGTGATCATCCGGGCTACTGGAGCATATGTGTCAAAATAGTCAATCCCCTGCTTCTGAGAAAACCCCTTGGCTACCAACCTAGCCTTGAACTTGTCAATAGTTCCGTCTGCTTTCATCTTCTTCTTGAAGATCCATTTGCATCCGATGGGTTTTGCTCCTTCAGAAAGATCAACTAACACCCAAGTGTTATTTGAGGTGATGGAATCAATTTTATTATCAATCGCCTCCTTCTAGAAAACCGCGTCTCTGGTCTTCATCGCCTCACCATAGGTAAGCGGATCTGCTTCCACATGATAGGTGACAAAGTCACTTCCGAAGTCCTTCGGCCTCCTCACACGCTTAGCTGACGGCTCAGCTTGTTCTGGTTCAATCGTTGTTTCAACAACATCTTCTTGGACCACATCTTCATTGAAGACTTGAGTTTCCTGCGCACCCTCATTGTTCTCCGGTACATACGCAAGAACAATATTTTTGTGCCTTGCAAATTTGTCTTCAAAATATTCCGCGTCGCGAGATTCAATGATATGATTTGACTCAATATCAAGAAATCTCCGAGCATCACTCTTCTCGGCATACCCCAAGAAGATCGTCTTAGTAGTCCTTGTCCCAAGCTTCTCAATCTTCAGATCTGGAAGCTTGACATATGCCAGATACCCCCACACTCGAATGACATTCAAGTTAGGTCTGACCTTGAACCAGAGTTCATGAGGAGTTACGTCAGAAGTTGCATGAGGCACTCTATTTAAAATAAAAGTGGCCGTCAATGCAGCTTCTCTCCAGTAGCACTTAGGAAGACCCGCAGTCAACAGCATTGAGTTAATCATTTCTGTTAACGTTATGTTCTTCCTCTCTGCTACTCCGTTTGATTGAGGAGAGTACGGAGCCGTAGTCTCATTGACAATTCCATATTCTTTGCAGAACGATGCGAATTTATGAGACCTGTACTCCCACCTCGATCACTTCTTATTCTTTTGAGTTGTTGTCCAGTTTGCCGCTCAGCTTCGGCTCTGAACTCCTTGAATTTCTCGAATGCTTCGTCTTTAGCCTTCAGTAAGTAGACGAACGCATACTTAGAAAAGTCATCGATGAAGGTTATGAAATACTTCATCCCGACCTTTGTAGAGAACTGTTTGAAGTCACAGATATCGGAGTGTACTAACTCCAGAAGATCTGTACTTCGATTAACCCGAGGAAAGGGTTTCCTTGTGATCTTAGTTTGAGCACAAACTTCACATTTCTCTACCTTACCCCCACACTTGGAGATAAGTCCTAGACTAGACATTCTGTTTATTCGTTTACAATGAACATGTCCTAGTCTATTATGCCACAACTCAAGAGTATAAGCATAATGAGTGACTTCATTAATTACATTAATTACATTGGACTGATTTACAAGCTGAATTTTGAACATTCCTTCGGTATAAAAAGCTTTCCCGAAATATGTTCCCTTGATAGACATCACCATCTGGCCAGCATTGATGTCCATCCTGAGGCCTGCGTTGCAGAGTAGGCCTCCTGAGATCAGGTTCTTGGCGATAGCAGGTACGTGCTTCACGCCTTGAAGCGTCAGAGACTTGCCAGAAGTCAGCTTCAATACCACCGTCCCAATCCCGAGCACTTCAGCTTGTGCCTGGTTCGCTATCATAACCACTTCAGAAGAAGGTGTGTAGGTGGTGAACCACTCCTTGCTGGAGCAGACATGGCAGGAAGCTCCAGTGTCTACCCATCAGTCAGAGTCAGTCCCTACCGCATCAACCTGTGCAATCATAGCAACACCTTACTAGGCTCTCCTTGCTATGATTGCTTGGTCTTTGCTTTGCATTCATTCTTGAAGTGGCCCTTCTTGCCACACTTGAAGCAAGACATCTGAGACTCTTTTTCTTGAAAAAAGTTTCCTTGACTTTCAGATTGTCAGGGTCCTTCTTCTTGCTGTGGGAAGCCGTCCGCTTTCCCCTTGGTTCCTTGGTATGAACCAGATTGGCGTTAGCCAATTGCTTGGACAGTGCGTCCACCTTGAGTTGAGCCCGCATCTGGTCCTCAACATAGATTTCCTGCAAGAGATCTTCAAGGCTGATCTCAAGCTTCTTCCTATGCATGTTTGCATAGAACTTACTCCACCCAGCGGGGAGTTTTGAGACAATCCCTCCAACAACAAACTTGTCAGGGAGGGACATCGCCTCATCTTCCAACTTCTGTCGCAGCTTCAGAAATTCTTTCACCTGCGGCAGCATGGACTTCTCGTCCTCAAAGAGCCATTTGTGATATTTTTCAACCACAAATATCTTGCTCCTGTTTTTGTCTTCTTTGTAGAGTTTTTCTAGAGACTCCCATATGTCTCTAGCGATAGTCTTCTTAGAATAAGATTCTGCAAGAGAATCTTCCATAGCATTCAGGATAAGCAGCCTGCAAATGCTATTTTCCTTTCTCCACTTGGTCTGAAGTTTAGTAGCCGCAGTGATTGCAGCAGCAGACCCAGTATCTGGAACAGTAGGTTCCTCTTCAAGAAGCACGTGATCCACGTCTCTGAGTTGAAGAGTGAGATAAACCTTCCTCTTCCAGACTTGATAATACTCTCCATCAAACTTTTCTAACTTACAAAAATCAGTATTGAGGAGTGAAGCATTAAAGTTTTCCATCGTAGCAATAAAGCTTTGAGATTGTTAGTGCCGGAGTACAATTTTTCGATGGAAAACTGAGAATTCGTAACAATTGTACAAACAATCGTTATTACGTAACACTTCTCAGAATGTACGTAAGAGAAATTTCACTAATGCAACACTTCATAGAAGGTGCACAGAACGTAACACTTCACAGAAGATACGTAAGAAAAATTTCACTAGTACTACACTTCACAGAAGGTGCACAGAACGTAACACTTCACAGAAGGTACGTAATAGAAATTCTACTAGTGCTACACTTCACAGAAGGTGCGCTAATAGAATTCTGTTAAACGAAGAAGGTGACAGGCGAAAGATGGAAAAACTCCTGCTGGGGTGAATGATCACCGTTGCTCAAAGCTTTATTCGCCCCACACAAATAGCTTCCAGGAACCAGCAAGTTCGTCGGAGAACTTGGAACACTCTTGCTCTTCTGACTCCTCGGATGAACACGAACTCCCGTGCAAAACTCAACGCTGGTACAATACCTCTCTTCTCTCTCACAGCTTCTGAACACTTGTAAACTTTCTGTCTACTACTTGTATATTGGTTCTAACCTGTGAGAGAGAAGGAGGAGGCCTTATATAGGCTCCAGCAACAACTGCCCGGTTAGCACAATGTTAGGGACGTGGTAATAACCACCCCGAACATGGAACAACCGCTCAGAACATGCAAAGACACGTTCTGCCACAAGTTGCGCCACTCGCGTAACCAGCGTGGTTTGCACTTTACGCACCCAGTCCCTTTACGCAACCCGCACCGCGCGTAACGCGCACACTGCGTACACTACGCACGCTGTGCACGCTGCGCATACTCTTAATCGAGGAGATGAAAGCTCTCCAGGAGAATCATACTTGGCACTTAGTCGACTTACCTACTGGTAAACAGGCAATCGACTGCAAATGGGTGTTCACGATTAAGGTAAAACCGGATGACACTCTTAATCGACTGAAGGTTCGTCTGGTGGCCAAAGGATACTCTCAAACCTATGGTGAGGATTACTTCGAGACATTCTCTCCTGTGGCCAAAATAACATCCGTTCGTGTACTCATGGTCTTGGCCATTCGATATGACTGGCCGTTACTTCAGCTAGATATAAAGAATGCTTTTCTCCACGGGGATCTTGATGAAGAGGTATATGTGATGTAACCTTCCGGGTTCATTGCAAGGAAGGGTAAAGTGTGTCATATGAGGAAGGCCCTCTATGGTTTGAAACAATCACCTCGTGCATGGTTTGGTCGATTTACACATGTTGTTACTCAATTTGGCATGTGTCAATCAAAGAAGGACCATTCAATCTTCTATCGACACACATCTGCTGGAAGAATACTCTTTGGTGTCTACGTTGATGATATTGTAATCACGGGAGATGACAGCCAGAGTATTGCAAGTCTCAAGAAGTTTCATGGAGAACAATTTCAAACAAAGGATATTGGATCCTTGAACTACTTCTTGGGCATTGAGGTCACACGGGACAAGCGGGACATTGTAATGTCTTAAAGAAAGTATGTGCTGGACATACTAAATGATGCAGGTATGATGCAAGCAAAGGGAGCAACCTCACCTATAGATCCAAGGGCGAAGTTACTTCCAGACGAAGGGGTCCTGATGACCAATCTAGATCAGTATCTCGAGTAGTTGGAAAACTCAAGTACTTGGCAGTTATGACGCGTCAGGACATTTCTTTTGCAGTGAGTGTTGTAAGTAGATTTATGACTTCTCCAAGAATTTCACACTGGCAGACAGTTCTCAGAATTCTGTGTTATCTAGTAAAGAATCCAGGAAAAAAAATTCGATTGGAGAATAATGGACACACTTGCATTGAGTGTTTTACTGATGCTGACTGGGGAGCAAGCATGACAGATAGACGGTCTACATCTGGCTGCTCAGTATTTATTGGCGGAAATCTAGTGTATGGAAGAGCAAGAAACAAAGTGTGATAGCACGCTCAAGCTCAGAAGCAGAATATCGAGCTATTGCTCATGGCACGTCAGAGATATTATATATGAAACATCTCCTACAAGAACTGGGAGAAGACACAGGGTCTCAAGTGGCAGAACTATGGTGTGATAACCAGTCTGCTATTCACATTGCCACCAGCCCAGTATCTCATGAATGGACGAAGCATATTGAAATTGACATTCATTTTGTTCGTGATGAATATACAAAAGGAGTGATAAAGTTTCAACATGTGAGGACCGGCGACCAGATAGCTGATATCTTCACAAAGCCTCTTCTGGGTCCTCGGGTTCAATTTTTATGTAACAAGCTGGACATGATTGACATCTATGCTCCAGCTTGAGGGAGGGTGTTAAGTGTTATATTAGATTTATGAGTTAATGGGCTTTAGTCCCACATTGCTTAGAATAATAGGGGAGGAGGCTAGCCTCTCCTATATATATGTAGTCTCTCATAAATAATAATAATCTCATTATTTCCATTCTACATCTTGTTTCAAACTTTGGAAGACTACATAAAAGACCTTGCAAATCAACTTGTATTTTAAGATTGATTTCGATCCTTCAATAGAAGTCAATCAGAGAGGTCCATTGACATTGGAGCAATGTTAAAGGCTTCTGCATTTGATGTTAAGGGTGGTTAGTAGGCTCGTTGGCTATCATTGGGGTTAGCATCAGCACAGAACCTCATGAACATTTTATTCAAGAGGGTATCTCCGATATGTTGGGAATTAGTGGAGATGGGGAAGATGTTTGGTACACAGATAGGATCTGGAAAGAAAAGACAAATAGGATTATTATCTATTCTTGCAAGTAACTCCATTGGAGGGGGTGATGGGATCTGTAGAGAAAGACAATCTAAGCCCAAGATGTATTGGATCATCAGAGCTAATGGAGTGAGCAGGACCAGTAGTTTAGCAAAGTTGCTTCGTTGCTCAAGTTAGGTAACATGCCTATGTATTTCGTTTTACAATGATGGAATTATATGTGTCAGATCCTATGCACATATTAGAGTATAAGTTTCATAAGATGATTTGTCAGGTTTCGACAAAGAGTTATTGTAACTTTTGCATGTTGTCATATATAGTTTATCGTGTTGAATTTAAGAAATTTTGCTTTGGTTTAATGACTGAGTTCTGATTAAGATAAAATCATGAATATAATTGGAAACATTGATGGAATCTACAGCCATTTTGATTTGACTATCCAGTTTCTTAAACTAGCAGTTGCTCTCTGATGTGTTTTCTGTAGTATAGTGTCATGCTTGAGTCTATGAGTGTCATGCTCGAGTCTATGAAATGGTGTTTCATATGCAAGTTAGAAAAACAAACTTTAAAATCATTCCAATTTTAATTTTATTTCTCAAAAATTTAAGGTACTTGTATTTAACTTCTCTTCACTGTTCAGTTTTTTTGTTCTATTCAGCTTTTTCTTGTTTCTGTAGGCTTAATCGTTCCCATTTTGTGCAAGTTGCAATATGGGATAATAACATTGTGGGGAATTTTGATTTCAAATTTCAGGTGACATTGCAGAAAAGTGTGATATTTTTTCTGGCAAGTGGATCCCAAACCCTTCAGGGCCTGCTTATACAAGTACAAGCTGTCCTTTCATTGAGGAGCCTCAGAATTGTTTGAAGAATGGACGGCCTGATACTGAGTATCTATATTGGAAATGGAAACCACATGGTTGTACTTTGCCTCCATTTGATGCAAATAAATTCTTGCGGGCCATGAGGAACAAAACTTGGGCACTAATCGGTGATTCTATTCTTCGTAACCATGCCCAGTCATTGGTTTGCCTTCTGTCCAAGGTGAGTATCGTTGTTTTGACTGAATCTTGTTGTTCTCAATAAATATAACTTTGGATCATTGTCTGACCTCATTTCATCTCATAATCTACTAATTAATTGGCCTATGCGGAGCATTGTATGTCATGATTGTCTTATGATCATTTCTAGAACTAAGCAAAACCACCCCATGACCATTCAAACATTGATTTAAGTTTGATTTTAAACCTAAAATGTGTTGTATGCTAGGTTTGTACATTTTGAGTCTTAGAAACATAATACTTATTATCTCAGTAAAATCCAGTTCTTTCAGTTATATTAACTGCTGTATATAACATTTGTAATAATGGTTTGCAACTCTTGTTCGTACGTGTTTTACCCTTTTGATATTTTTTTTGGACGATGAACAGTACATTTACTGGGCTATAAATGCTTTTATTTGAAGCCAACTTATTCGAAGAATATCTCATGTAATATTGCTCTTCTGTATGAAAAGTATTTGAACAATGGTTTAACTCTTCAACATGAAACTTATAATTTTACATGTTTGAATAGTTGTCTGCTAATTTATTTTGTCACCTAGTAAATAAATTCTTCTTTACTCGGTGAATGATTTCTTCTTTACTCGGTGAGGATATGATTGGTTGTGGCCATTAGCTTGCATACTTTTGTTTAAGAATTTCGGAAATTTATGAATGAGAATTTAGGACAAGGTTTCGACTCTTGATTTCTGCCACTTGCTTTGGGTTGTGTGTGTGTGTACACGAGAGATTATAAGTTTTGTACTTCAAAATTTAAATCCATACCTTGTACATGATCTCTATAATTTTGAACTACTTATAAGCCGAAATTTAAATAGTAAGTTGAAGAGATCCACACCGTAGGACATGCAAATTGATAATTCGACCATTTGGGCATGAGCTAAGCATGGAAAACCATTGTAAGCCTATTTCTAGTGGATTTGAAACATTCCACAATGGTCATGTACACAACTTGATGCATTTTTGGCTAGTTATGAATAAGTAGATATTGAAGTTCATTTGAATTTGGTTTATAAATAGTTCGAATAATATAGATCATGTTAGATGCTACAAATTCTCAAGTGCAGTGCAAAACGTATAATTTGAGTCTATTGTATTCAAGCTTAAATCCTATCGAAAGCATCCAATACCAACTCTCTCTCTCTCTCTCTCTCTCTCTCTCTCAAGCACCTATCTCAGTATTAGATAGCCTACCACGTCCCCTTTACTTGGATGGTTGGGGCTTGCAATGTTAAAAAACTTTAAGCTGTGTGGGACTGATCAGACCACTTGTATTATCATTATTGTCCAGATTTTACCAGATCAATGGTCGGCAATTTGGATCAATCGCTTGATTTGCTTTAGAGCCATTCTATGTGAGGAACCAGTTAAACCATGCAAAACCAACTAATTGAGATTGGCCATTTGCAACAATCAGGTTAGTAGGGCTAGTTGATAGTTGTACATACTAAAATAATGATCATTATGTTTCTTGTAGTAATACATTTTTCACATATCCTAAGAGATGCAAATAAACATAAGTAAACAGGAAATAGATAATAATCCTAGTTTATCTTGTTTTAATATACGATTATCCACATTCTTTTGCTTTATGGAAATTGTAATGAATTGTATGCTATATTGCTATATCCTTTTTCAGACATATATTTTGACTTTTGAGGACCTTTATTTTAATTTCATATTTGAGCATAACTGTGTGCATTGAGTGTTGGGATATTTGTTCATTTTCTCTCATGTTTGATGGCAAACCTTCTTCTCCAAGCAAAATGTGTTTTTGGCAAACATCTCTTCCATACAGAGGTCGACAATTACTGATATTTTCTTTTACTTGAATCAAGTATTATGCTATGCGATCAGGTGTTATATATTTATTCATACAGTACTTTTCTATTCATGTTCGTCTTTATTATTACATTAAAGAATTTCAGCACAAGGAATTGGCAGGTCAAGTCTGCCTCAAGACTGCCTTTTCTGAGAACTCCACCTAAATGCTTATTTGGTAGTAACTGGCAAGTGATGTAAGTTTATGGCTATATTTCTTTCCTGACTCTACAATACAAATATGAGCACAGCCTCTCTGATAGGGTTCCACAACCTTCATTAATCATGCACATACCATTATCCTAGTGTTGAATCAGTCATCACCTCCATCAAGGTCCATTCTCCTTGTCATCATTGGTGCGCATGTCACCATTGGCAGCGGATAACGGCTGTGGAAAACAATAAAGCACCACAAAAAAAATGATGTTCTATAACTGTTTGTCAATCTGACATGAGACTTAGTTGAAATGAGGGCTAAATCTCAGATAATTTTATTGAGGGCTACTGCCTACTACTTATAGAGGGTCCAACCCCTCTTCATATTACATCTAACCGATGTGGGACTAAAGTCCCTTATTTACTCTCAACACTCCCCCTCAAGATGGGCGATAGATATTAATCATCCCCATCTTGCTACATAGCTTTGACAGACTCAATGAACTAAGACCCTTAGTCAGACAGTCTGCCACTTGTTCTTCTGAGCGAACATAATCAATCTTCAGTATCCCTTGTTCCAGCTTTTCCTTGATGAAGAATTGATCGATCTCGATGTGCTTCGTTCTGTCGTGCTGAACCGGATTGTTCGCTATACTTATCGCAGCTTGACTATCGCTCAGAAGGCGCAATGGTGTCCCCTTGTCTAGCTTCAACTCTGTCAGCAGCGCCTTTACCCATAGCAATTCTGATACTCCTAGAGCCATTGCTCTGTTTTCTGCTTCAGCTGTCGACCGTGCTACCACTGACTGTTTCTTGCTTCTCCATGAAACCAGGTTTCCTCCTACAAAAACACAGTACCCTGTGGTAGACCTTCTGTCGTCTATGCAGCTTGCCCAGTCTGCATCGCAGTATCCCTCAACATCTGTGCATCCATTCTTCTTGAACCACAGTCCTTTTCCCGGCGTCCCTTTCAGATATCTTAGGATCTGAAATACTGCATCCATATGACCCGTTCTTGGATCATGCATATAGCGGCTTACAACACTTACTGCAAATGAGATATCAGGGCGAGTATGCCCTAGATAAATCAGTCTGCCTACTAGCCTTTGATACCTTTCGCGATCAACAGGCTTTCCTGCTTCTGCTCCCATCTTGCACTTCTGGTCAATTGGAGTGACTGCTGCTCGGCATCCCAGCATTCCTGTCTCCTTCAGCAGATCTAGTGCATATTTCCTTTGTGAGAGAACAATTCCTTGTTCACCATCACATACCTCGATACCCAAAAAGTATCTCATCTCTTCCAGGTCCTTCACCTCAAACTCTTTGGCGAGTTTCATCTTCAGCTTAGTGATCTCAACTACATCGTCACCTGTGATCACTATATCATCTACATATACAGCAAGTATAGTAATGTGGCCCCTTGTATGCTGGAGGAAGACAGTATGATCTGCATTTGTCTGATGGTACCCCATGCCAGTGACAATCCTTCTGAATCTGTCAAACCAGGCTCGAGGAGATTGCTTCAGCCCGTACAGCGACTTCTTCAGTTTGCACACTTTTCTATGTGACGTTCCTTCACCTGAATCTGACACAGAGTAGCACCCCGGAGGAGTCTCCATGTATACTTCTTCTTGTAGGTCTCCATGAAGAAATGCGTTCTTTACGTCTAACTGGTGTAGCTTCCACCCATAGTTTGCTGCAATGGAGACCAGTGTTCTTACGGTATTCATCTTCGCTACTGGGGCAAAAGTCTCATCATAGTCGATACCATATGTCTGGGTATAGCCTTTTGCAACCAGTCTCGCCTTGTATCGTTCAACTTTTCCTTCTGGTGTCTCCTTCACTGTGTAAACCCATTTGCATCCCACAGCTTTCTTCCCTTCAGGTAATGGCACCAGCTCCCATGTCTTATTTTTCTCTAGTGTCCCAAGTTCTTCCATCATTGCGGCTTTCCATCTTGGGTCCTTCTTTGCTTCCTGCCAATTCTTAGGTAAAGAAGTGGAGTCTAACGAAGTGAGAAATGTTTGATAAGTCGGAGAAATATTAGAATAAGATAGGTAGTTGGCGATGTCATGTTCATAATCTTTATAACGAATAGGAGCCTTTCCCGCATTAATGCGAGAAGACCTCCTTAAGGGAGCAATGGGTGGTGGAGAAAGCATACCATCCGAATCGGAGAGATCCGCTTCCGAATCCGAGCGATCCGGTGCGGGAGTAACATCTTCAGGAGTCGGGGCAGGAGTAGACGAGGGACTTGGCACTATAGGCACAGGGTATGGCACAGTACTGGACCTCTGCTGTCTTCTTCTGTAAACTTGGAGCTCCTTTTTTCTTGTCTGCTTCTTCCCCTGCGTAATGTACGTATTGTCTTCTTCATCCTCCGTATCAGTATCATTGATGCTTTCTCTCCCTTTCTGCCAGTTTGTCACGACAGGACAAGGTACCGATCCTCGACCAGGGCCTTCATTTCTGCCAGTATGGGTCACGCGTGGGGTTGCCTCCGGTAATCTCTTGGTCAGGAGATCCTCGACCAGGGCCTTCATTTCTTCTGCTGTCAACTTCCCATAGATGGAATCCATGACTTCTGCAAATGCAATTAGTGAGGTGTTGTTTCCTGAGTCGTCTTCTTTTGAGTCGTCTTCGTCTTAGTCAGCTATCGGGGGGAAGCAACCAAACGAGATCCCTCACTGATATGTCGTAGTTTATACGACCAACTAGAACCGCGTCATGATAACGCGTTCGGACGGCTCAAGGATAACCAACGTAGTTGTGCCTCCTTGCATGAGACAAACCAGAGGTATACCAGCCGTGCAGAAACGATTGTAAAGACAACGTTTCTGAGATACGAAGATCTAAAGAGATTTCGTATTCGTAGTAGAGCTTCTAAAAAGAAGGTACTAATTCTCGAAGGCAACAATCAGAAATCTTCGCAAAAAAAAAATCTGAGTATAGAGATCTTCTAAAGAGAAGGAATTCTGATTCTCGAGGCAACTACAGAGATCTTCTAAAGAGAAGAAATCTGTTTTTTTTTTGAAACAACGAAAACCCTAAAAAAGGGCTGCTGGAGGGGGAGGGGACGGCGCTGGAGGGGGGGGGGGGGCGGCGCTGGAAGAGGGGGGTAAGGGGGCGGCGCTGGAGGAGCGGGGGGGGGGGGGGGGGTCGGCAGGGGGGGGGGCAGGGCAGCGGGGGTGGCAGGGCAGTAGGGGGGTCGGCGCTGGAAGAGGGGGGGGGAGCAGGGCAGCGGGGGGGTGGTCGGCAGGTGGTAGGGCAGCGGGGGAGCAGGGCAGCGGGGGGGGGGGGGGGGGTGGTCGGCAGGTGGGGGGGGATGCGGGGGGGGGGGGGGGGGGGGGGGGCGGCGTCTGGCGGCTAGGGTAGCGGCTAGGGTTTGTGGAGGAGAGGGGAAGGAGTGGCTCTGATACCAAGTTGAAATGAGGGCTAAATTTCAGATAATTTTATTGAGGGCTACTGCCTACTACTTATAGAGGGTCCAACCCCTCTTCATATTACATCTAATCGATGTGGGACTAAAGTCCCTTATTTACTCTCAACAGACTTATGTGGTGATACCAACTGTTTCTTGCTGAGGTAACTATGAGCAAGAGAGAGAGAGAGAGAGAGTGGCCATAAAAAACCTAGAAATCCAGTTGGTGGGTAGACTTACCTTTTCGGTTATGCAGCTTTCGAGTACCTTGTCTATAATAATCGAACTCCAATATTTCCTCACCACATACGTCTTGGTATCCTATGGTCTTGTATTATCTTGGATCCCATTAACAATCTGAACCTCACCGTGTTCATGATTCTTGATGTTTATTATTTCCCCTCAAGTTTCCAAGGCATATGCATCAGTCAGGTATTACCCCTGAAGTATCTCCCTACCACGTCTGTGTTAGTGTTTTGGTCTAGTTTATATGTCTGTCGTGCATTTTCTGTAATAGCCCCCAAGAGGAGAAATTGACCACATTATAGTATCATTAACTCTTAGGTTTTCTGAACAAAGCAGCGGTTGTTCTATATTTTCGATGAAGATACATATCATTCATTCTACTTGCTCTTGGACTTCCAGACTTCTTCCAGTACTGTTCTGATGGTGCAGTTAACCTAATTCATGTTATTAACAATATTAGATAATATTAAGCTAACATATATTTTTATTCACAAAAAGAAGTAAAATAATTAAATAAGATACTCTGTCAAGACAGTATATAGTTATAAAGTGCGACTATTTTCTGCGATTTGAAATATGGTCCTACCAATACTGCTTCTGAGAACGAAGCGTTATTTATTGCAGCTTTTCTGCCATAAGGCCATGACACCCGGGTCACCTCTTGTACCTTATCATGGTGAGATACTAATTTGAGAAATTTCCCGTTTTCATTTTTTTACTTGACCATTAACCAATAAAAAGTCCCTCTTAGTTATTCTTCCCTCCTCTTCCTCGTTTCATTTAGCTGTCATTTGCTAAAAAACACACCTTCAAAACGAAAGTTGGAAGTTCCACGGATGCTCAGTTTTTTCCCGTGGATTTCTGTAGAGAATAATTGTTGTGTGTTTTTTATTGATGGGCTACTCAACTACTTATAGGGAGTCTAGCTCCTCTTCATCTTACATTTTCCAATGTGGGACTAAATCCCTTATTAGTTCTCAACATTCCCCCTCAAGATGGGCGATAGATATTAATCATTCCCATCTTGTTACATAGCTTCGACAGACTTACTGAACTAAGACCCTTAGTCAGACAGTCTGCCACTTGTTCTTCTGAGCGAACATGATCAATCTTCAGTATCCCTTGTTCCAGGTTTTCTTTGATGAAGAATCGATCGATCTCGATGTGCTTCGTTCTGTCGTGCTGAACTGGATTGTTAGCTATACTTATTGCAGCTTGACTATCGCTCAGAAGACGTAATGGTGCTCCCTTGTCCAGCTTCAACTCTGTCAGCAACGCTTTCACCCACAGCAACTCCGACACTCCTAAAGCCATTGCTCTGTATTCTGCTTCAGCTGTAGACCGTGCTACCACAGACTGTTTCTTGCTTCTCCATGAGACCAAGTTTCCTCCTACAAAGACACAATATTCCGTGGTAGACCTTCTATCATCTATGCAGCTCGCCCAGTCTGCATCGCAGTATCCCTCAACTTCTATACATCCATTCTTCTTGAACCATAGCCCTTTTCCCGGCGTCCCTTTCAGATATCTCAAGATCTGAAATACTGTATCCATATGACCCGTTCTTGGATCATGCATGTAGCGACTTACTACACTCACCGCAAATGAAATATCAGGGCGAGTGTGTTCCAGATAAATCAATCTCCCTACAAGTCGTTGATATCTTTCACGATCAACTGGCTCTCCTGCTTCTGCTCCCAACTTGCACTTCTGGTCAATTGGAGTGACTGCAGCTTTGCATCCCAGCATCCCTGTCTCCTTCAGCAGATCTAGTGTGTATTTTCTCTGTGAAAGAACAATTTCTTGTTCGCCTTCACACACCTCGATACCTAGAAAGTACCTCATCGCTCCTAGATCCTTCACTTCGAACTCCTTCGCGAGTTTTGACTTCAGCTTAGCAATATCGGCTTCATCATTACCTGTGATTACTATATCATCTACGTATACAACAAGTATAGTGATGTGGCCTCTTGTATGCTGAAGAAAGACCGTATGATCTGCATTTGCTTGATAGTATCCCATGCCTGTAACAGCCTTTCTGAATCTGTCAAACCAGGCTCGAGGAGATTGCTTGAGCCCATATAGCGACTTTAGTTTGTACACTTTTTCATGCGACGTCCCTCCGTCTGATTCTGTAGCATAGCACCCTGGCTGGAGTTCCATGTACACTTCTTCTTGTAGGTCCCCATGGAGAAAGACATTCTTCACATCTAATTGGTATAGCTTCCACCCATAGTTTGCTGCAATGGAAACTAGAGTCCTTACGGTGCTCATTTTCGCTACTGGAGCAAACGTCTCATCATAGTCGATGCCATATGATTGTGTGTATTCCTTTGCAACCAACCTCGCCTTGTATCGTTCCACCTTTTCTTCTGACGTCTCCTTTACTGTGTACACCCATTTGCATCCCACAGTTTTCTTCCCTTTGGGTAATGGAACCAGCTCCCACGTCTTATTTTTTTCCAGTGCCCCAAGTTCTTCCATCATCGCAGCTTTCCACCTTGGATATTTCTTTGCTTCCTGCCAACTTTTGAGCAACGAAGTAGAGTCTAATGATGCGATGAAGGCTCGATAATTTGAAGAAATATTAGAATAAGATAGGTAATTGGCAATATCATGTTCATAATCATCAAAACGACTAGGAGCCTTACCCGCATTGATGCGAGAAGATCTCCTTAAGGGAGCAATAGGTGGTGGAGAGATCATACCATCAGAGTCAGAGAGATCCGCATCAGAATCAGATTGATTCTGTGCGGGGGCAACATCTTCAAGAGTTGGAGCAGGAGTAGACGAGGGACTTGGTACAGAAGGCACAGGGCACGGTACAGGCACGGTACTGGACTTCTGCTGTCTCCTTCTGTAGACTTGGAGCTCCTTTTCCATTGTCTGCTGCTCCCCCTGTTTAACATATGTATCTTATTCATCTTCTGTATCGGAGTCACTGCTTTCTCCCCCTTTCGTCCAGTTTTCCACGACCGGACATGGGACCGATCCGACTACCACAGATGGGCTTAATTTCTCCCCCTCACATCTAACACCCGCTGTGTTAGGTGTGTCAACAAACGCCGAACCGTCATCCGAACTATAATATGGTTCTAGTTCTCTGAAGGTAACGTCCATGCTCACAAACATCTTCCGCTCAACTGGGCTCCAACATGCGTATCCCTTCTGAGTTGCCGTGTATCCGACAAAGACACATTTAACCGCTCTAGGATCCAGTTTGCCAACTCCTGGCCTATTATCTTGGACAAAACAGACACCCAAATACTTTCGGTGGAACAGTGTACGTGGTAGCACCAGTAAGCATCTCCAACGGTGTCTTCCAGTCCAATATCTGAGATGGCATTCTGTTGATGAGATAAGATGCCGTTAACACCGCCTGTCCCCATAAGTGTTTCGGAACATTCATAGCCAGCATCATCGTCCGTGCGACCTCCAGCAGATGTCTGTTCTTCCGTTCGGCCACACCATTTTGTGCCGGTGTATAGGCACAAGAAGTTTGGTGTAGTATGCCATGAGTGGATAAATACTCATCAACCGTCTTATTTGTATACTCCGTTCCATTGTCGGACCGTAAGCACTTAATCTTAGTGCCACATTGAGTTTCTACCCGGCGATGAAAGTCGCGAAACGCCTCAAAGACGTCACTTTTATTCTTCATAAGGTACACCCATGTCACGCGAGTATAACAATCAATGTCACGCGAGTATAACAATCAATAAAAGTGACGAACCATCGAAAACCGTTAATACCGGTTGTAGGACAAGGGCCCCATACGTCCGAATGTATCCTATCAAATGCAGCCGAACTTCTACTACCGAAACTCACATATGTGCTTCTGGTATGTTTACCCAACTCACAAGCATGACAAAATAACTTCTCTTTATTAGCCCTTTGGTATAAGGACGGATACATGCGACTAATAACTTTAAAAGAAGAATGACCGACACGCTGGTGGTGGAGTAGCAATTCATCTTCTACACTGCGTCGTGTATCTTCCGGTGGTGTGTCGGCTACCAGAGATGCCAATGCTTTGTCCAGTCCAGTCCTGTCCAAGTACCACAGCCCCTTATGCCATGCGTCAGTCCCTAGTCGTCGTCCTGTCCCCTTCTCCTGAAAGGTCACCGTAGGAATGTCAAAGGAAACAGTACAGTTAAGATCAAGAATAATGGCACTAATAGAAAGAAGATTGACAGGAAAAGACGGAGCATGTAAGACATTGGTGAGAGTGAGAGAAGGGGTGCATGCGACAGTGCCTTTACCCAGAACAGGGCTGGAGTTACCATCAGCAGTCTGAATGCTCTCCGGCGTCGGTAGGTGAGTACAGTCCTGGAACTCACCAAGGGAGCCCGTGACATGGCGAGATGTCCCAGAGTCCATAATCCAACCTGGTTGGTGGACAGCTGCTGCAAGAGCACGCACATGTATACCTGTGCCGGTTTGGGCAAAGCAAGTGATGTGGTCCCCCGAGGTAGATGACGCCCCATGACTGCCGTCCGAACCCAGCTTCGTGCTGCGTAACTTCGCAAGGAACTCCTTCTCAAGAGGAGTTAACTCAGCCAGGTGAATGTCGCCCCCTTCCTCCGTCAGATTAGCTTTGTGTCCTCCAGAATAATTTTTCCTTCTACCAGCATAACCGCCTCTACCACCACGACGTCCGCCGCGGCCCCGTCCACGATCACTTGAATGACTGTGCAGGGGTTTTGGACAAAACCTGATGTAATGCCCTGAGTCACCACAGTTGTGGCAAACACCGGCCACAGAGGGAGGCTGATTGAAGGCGGCAAGCGCAGACTTGTCAACAGCGGCTTGCTCCCCCTGGAAAGAGCCCTTGTTGGGCATCAACTTTAAGCGAGCCTCTTCTTGTGCCATGGCAGCTATGGCGTCTTCTAAGGTTGGAAGCAGGGGCTGTGCTAGGAGGACATTCCTTCTATGCTCAAACACAGGGTTAAGACCCTTCAAGAACTTCATCATCCGTTGACGCGAAATATAATCCAAAAACTTTTGGAAATGTTTCGCAAATGCTGGTTCGACCTGGGCATCTTCCATCCCAAGAGGATCATAGTGAGACAGATCAGACCAGTACTTTTTTAACAGCGCTGCATACTTAGAGATGGTGCGGTCGTCCTGGGCCACCCTATCAAGTTCATCCTGCAGTTGGAAGACCCGCATAGGATTGTCCGAGCCTGAGTACATATCCTTCAAAATCTGTCATATATCAGCAGCAGCCTCCATCGCCTCGACATTGTCCGACACCTGGTCGGTCAAGGAAGCCGTCAACCATCCAGCCACAACATTGTTGACAATCTCCCAAATAGCAAACTCCTTTGAGAAGGGATCATCTGGCGCCTTGGTTTGGCCATTGACGTAGCCAACCAAGCCACGGCCCTTCAGCGTCCGCATGGCCTGACGTGACCATTTCAAGTAATTGGTCGTTCCTTCCAACTTCGTCTCCAGCTTGTCCAGCTTTCCCATTTTGTAGGGTGACGGATCCACATCAGTATGTATCACATGGGGTCGCCTCGGGTAATCCATTTTGTAGGGTGCCATCTTCTAGCTCCTCTTCATATTACATTTTCCAATGTGGGACTAAATCCCTTATTAGTTCTCAACAATTTCTTCATCCTGCTATACTTCCTCCATGAACATAGTTAGTTTAATAGTGGAGAACTTGCATTTTACAAGTTTATTATGAAAAATTACTTAAGTTTTAGTCATTTGTTAACATGTTCTAGTATTATTAAACCGATTTGCCTCAAAACTGAAAGTCCAACTGCAGTTGCTTTGATTGTGTTTGCATTATTCTGGTATTATTCCTCTGTCGTAAGTCGTCTGATCTACCTTATTTCCACTCCAGGTTGAGCGGGCAGTTCAGGTGCACCATGATGACAATTACAAATCCAGAAAATGGCACTTCCGTACCCACAACTTCACCCTCTCAGTCATATGGTCCCCTTTTCTGGTTAAAGCTGATGTTTTTGAAGACGATAATGGCGTGTCAAAATCAGAGACCGAGCTTTATCTCGATGTCCTGAATAATAAGTGGACTAGCGTCTATCATACCTTCGACTATGTTGTGATCTCTGCAGGACAATGGTTTCTCAAGACAACAATCTACTGGGAGAACAACCAAGTCGTTGGTTGCCACTACTGCCCCGCGAAGAACCTGACAGAGCTTGGTTATGATTATGCTTACGGCAAAGTTCTTCAAATGGTTTTCAGCTTTGTGGCCAACTCCAGTCACAAGCCCCTTGTTTTCTATAGAACGTGGGCACCTGACCACTTTGAGAATGGCGAGTGGTGGAGCGGTGGGACTTGCAAGAAGACGGGGCCATACAGAAATGGGGAGTATGATGGAAAAGAGTTGGATCATGTGATGTATAAGGTCGAGCTGGATGAGTTTGAGAGGGCAAGAAATGGATCAGAGGATAGTCGGCATCTGAAACTACTTGACACTTTCCCTCTTTCATTACTAAGACCTGATGGGCATTCTGGACCTTACAGGCAGTTTCATCCTTTTTAGAACAAGAAGAACGCCAAAGTCCAGAATGACTGCCTCCATTGGTGCTTGCCTGGGCCTATCGATTATTGGAACGATTTACTTATACAGTTAGTGACGAACCACTGAAAGTTGAGATACGTCTCATCTTTTTGTGTATCATTTGCGAAATCTTTGAGATGTTAGCTAAAGGGCGAGTACGATCATGTTTTATTGTTTGCATCCTTGTTAATGTAATGGTAAATCTTTATCAAGAAATGTAAATGGGGGTAGCTAAGAGATTATACCTTGTTATTGACATTATTATTGGAGTTGATAACTATCTATACAATGTCTTAGATATTCGGAAATTGAAAGTGTACACTGTGCTACGGGGAATGTGCGTATTTTTGTTTGTAATCAAGTGTAACTGTATTTTTTTATTGTGGGGTTTATTACGTTAGAAGGAACATTAGCTTACATTGTTAAGGTTTCAGTAACCCTATTGCTTTTATAGGAATGAACAGGAATACATTGTTTGTCGACACTGTTCTTCAAGTGAGTTGGACTCTGGATAAGACAATTCTGGAAAGATTATTTGCAAGGTTCTATACTATGGAAATATTAATTGTTAGGATAACTTTCCAACTTCATATAATCAAGTCTATAAACTCTCTCTCTCTGATATTAAGCAGTAGATAAACCCATGCTACCAGGGGAATAATAATTTTAGTTCCTAATCTTCCGTCTCCCCAATATTCTTTTACCTTCAAAACCATAATTCTAAATTCTAAAATTTTGTCAGTGGTTCACCCTATTCTCGTCAAAACCCTAATTTAATCTTCATGGATAATTTTAAGATCAATAAAGGAGAAATAAAGATGATGCACATTATGTCGATCTTGATCGATTTAAAAAATTGGTCCAAAATTGGACACCAAGATTGATTTAGCCTCCAAATGTCATTTTTATGACCCACTCACAGAAGCCCATTCCCGAAAATGCAATCTAAATTAAGCCTATTTACGCACTTGTTGGTGGAAGTTCTAAATTAGAACACAATTGATTTGCATTTCTGTGATAGTAAGACCAATTGCTCTAGAAATTGATAGTTTGGAATAATTGCATTATGCCATCAATGTTCAAAGTCGATAGAGTCGCGATAAAGAAGATTGTGACCCGCGTTTCTTACTAAATCATGCGGGTCATAGTACTAACATGATTTGTATATTCAACTTTATGCAATATAATATGTCAAATGAATTTCGTAAATAAGTTCATACATTTAGTACGTTTGAAGTGAAAATGCAAACTTGCCGCACACAAAATTGGTGCAAAATGAAAAGTAGTCATAAAAATATTATGAAGTTATTCAAGATAGACACTTTATTGACAATAGTTTCATTTTTCTATTTCTATGTCTTTAGCCTTTCTATTTTGTTTTACTCAATGTAGCTGCACTTATACCTTAAAAATATTTGTTCTGATGATACAATTATCATGTTTTCATTTCAAGGTGATTACAAGGTGTTGAGATTGATTGATATATTTTATTGATAATCTCATAGGCTTTATATAGCCTTTACATTATGGAATATCCAATGGAATATCCTGTGGCATATTCTGGCATCTCAAATATGTCCTCAGGATATTCACATACTAAATATAACATATTTTCTTACCAAATATATCAACACTCCCCCTCAAGATGGGCGAAAGATATTCACTAAGTCCATCTTGTCACATCCTCTCATCATGTTGATAGAGCTAAGCCCCTTGGTCAGTCCGTCTGGTACCTGATCTTTGGTTGGAACGTAGTCCAGCTCTAGTAGTCCTTTATCAAGCTTTTCTTTGAAAAAAATCTGTCAATCTCGATATGTTTGGTCCTGTCATGCTGCACTAGATTGTTGGCAATACTAATAGCTGACCGGTTGTCACACCATAGCTTCATCTTGGCTTCATGGTCCAGCTTTAGCTCCGTCAGCATATTCTTTAACCATAATAGCTTTGTGACTCTCAAGGCCATAGCTCTATACTCTGCTTCAGCTATTGATCTAGCCACCACTGACTGCTTCTTACTCCTCCAAGAGACCAAGTTGCCTCCTACAAATATGCAGTACCCTGATGTGGATCTGTCGTCAGCACAGCTAGCCCAGTCAGAATCATAATAGCCCTCGATGCTCCCGTGATTATTTTTTCTGAAAATCAGTCCCTTCCGGGGGCTCCCTTTAAGTACCTCAGAATCTGGTACACTGCGTCCATATGACCCTTTCGGGGGTCATGCATGTAGCGGCTCACTACGCTGACCGCAAAGATGATATCAGGTCGAGTGTGGCTTAAGTAGATCAACTTACCCACCAATCTCTGATATCTATCCCGGTCAACTGGTTCACCAGCTTCAGCATCCAGTTTGAACTTCTGGTCTATCGGTGTCGTAGTTGGTTTGCATTCCATCATCCCTGTTTTCGTAAGCAGGTCCAATGCGTACTTCCTTTGAGAAAGAACAATTCCCTCTGTATCTCGAGCAATCTCAATCCCAAGGAAGTATCGAAGAGGGCCAAGATCCTTCACCTCAAACTCCTTGCCACGCTTTCCTTTGAGTTGGGCGATCTCCTGCTCATCATCGCCTGTGATAATCATATCATCTACATATACAACAAGCATGTTGATGTGGCTTCCACTTCGTCTGAAGAAGACAGTATGATCAACATTGATCTGCTGATATCCCATCCCTATCATTGCTCTCCTGAACCTGTCAAACCATGCTCGAGGAGACTGCTTCAGTCCATAGAGGGACTTCTTCAGTCTGCAGACCTTGCCTTCTGTCTGTTTGGTACCGAATCCTGGTGGTGTCTCCATGTATACCTCCTCTACTAGATCTCCATGAAGAAATGCATTCTTCACATCCAGTTGATGTAGCTTCCACCCTCCATTGGCTGCCAGGGAGATCAAGATCTTGACAGTGCTCATCTTCGCCACTGGTGCAAAGGTCTCGTCATAGTCGATGTCGTACGTCTGACTGTATCCTTTTGCCACCAGTCGAGCTTTGTAGCGTTCAACCTGTCAATCTGGGTTCTGCTTCACAGTGAAAACCTATTTGCATTCTACTGCTCTTTTTCCTTCTGGCAGGCTCACCAGCTCCCAAGTGTGGTTCTTCTCAAGAGCTCCCAACTCCTCGTGCATCGCCGCTTTCCACTTTGGATCGTTCTTGGCAACCTGCCAATTGTTAGGTACAGTAATACTATCCAAAGATGCTATAAATGCTCAATGAGAAGAGGAGTTATGATCATAAGAAACAAACTTAGCAAGATCCCAACCATATCTGTCCGGAGGATTTCCTGTATTACTGCGAGTAGTCCTTCGTATAGATAGTGGTGTGGAAGAAGTAGGAGGAATGATATCACCTGAGGAGGATGGTGGTGTAGATGAGGAGAATGGTGGTATAGGTGTCTCAGGAGAAGGGACAGACGCATGCAAGGGACTTAACATTGGCACTGTGGGTACTGGTCCTGCAGTTTGCTTCTCTCTCCTGCTGTAGGTAAGTAACTCCCCCTGAGCCGTAGGCCTAACACTTCTCATCTCCTTCCCCTGTTCTGCTTCACCTTCATGTTCCTCCTCAACCATGTCTCTATGCCAAACTTCTAAATCGGTTACCACCAAGTCCATCTCCCTCTCTCGTCTTATATTGGTAGTATTAGGTGTGTTATGCGAAGTTTCCTCCTGGCGGTAATATGGCTCATGCTTCCGGAAGTGGACATCTATACTAACAAATTTCTTCTTCTCTACTGGACTCCAGCACACATACCCCTTCTGAGTCGCTGAGTAGCCCACGAAGATGCACTTGACCGCTCTAGGGTCAAGTTTTCCAACTGATGGTCTGTTGTCCTTCACAAAACACACACACCCGAACACCTTCAGTGGAAGTATCCCACTATTATTGCCTTGTAATACTTCACATGGAGACTTCCATCCCAGGACTTTTGAAGGCATCCTGTTGATAAGTTGAGCTGCTGTCAATACTGCATGTTCCCATAGATGTTGTGGGACATTCATGTCGATCATCATACTTCTTGCGGTCTCCAGAAGGTGTCGGTTCTTCCTTTCTGCTACTCCATTTTGTGCTAGTGTGTATACACAAGTGGCCTGATGCTGTATGCCGTGTGCTGACAAGTACTCTGCAAGCGTCCTGTTGGTATACTCCGTGCCATTGTCAGACCTCAGTACCATCACCACTGTATTGTACAGAGTCTGGACATGCTTATGAAAGTCCCGAAAATAAGCAAATACATCACTCTTGTTTTCTTTTATCAAATACAGCCAGGTGACACGAGATGCACAATTAATAAAGGAAACAAAGTACTTATACCCATCCATAGTGTTAGTAGCACATGGACCCCGAACATCAGAATGTACTACCTCAAAAGCAAAGAGCTCTTATGACCAGTACCAACATATGAGCTCCTAGTACGTTTCCCTAACTCGCATGCATCACATACTAATTTCTGTTTATTTGATTTTGCATACATCTCTGGATACAACTTACTTAGAGTATCAAAGGAAGAATGTCCCATCCTCCTATGATGAAGTATCAAAGTATTTTCAGTCCTCTGCCGCAGCTCTCCCATTACAACCTTCTCTGCCAAAAATACCAATGCTGCGTCCAATCCTTCTCGATCTAGGTACCACAGTCCCTCATGCCAGGTGCCAGTCCCAAGTTTTCGTCCCGTCCCTTTCTCCTGTAAGATCACCTTAGGAATATCAAAAGAAATAATGCATTTCAGTTGGAGAATTATAGGACTAATAGACAAGAGACTGACTGGAAAGGATGGAGCATATAGCACATTGGATAATCTTACTGAACCTGTACAATTAACAGTACCATTACCGACCACTGGTTGGAAAGTGCCATCTGCAGTCTGAATGGTGTCTGCTGATGATAGGTGAGTGTATGAAGAAAACTCACTAGCGTTCCCGGTCACATGTCGAGATGCTCCTGAGTCGATAATCCAGTCTGACGTTTTAAGGGAAGACATAGATGCAAGAGCGAGTGACTCGTCAGTACCTTCTGATGGGTGGGCATACATAGCAGCGTTGCCTCCAACGAAGAATGGGGTGGATGTCTCTCCTTCGGTGGACTCTCTCTACTTTTTCTTCAGCAGGTCCAGCAGTTCCTGATCTCCAGCAGTGCCTGATTCTCCTCAGTAAAGGTACCACCAGCTCCTCCATTCCCTTCTGCTACCAGCAGGTTTGTCCGATAACCTCCTCGACTGCCTCGTCGGCCTCTCGACCACGACCACGTCCACCATATCCTCGTCCACGTCCACCACCTGAGTCTCCCTCCTTAGGTGGTTTGGTACAAGCATACTGATGATGGCCCATCTTTTGCAATTGTAGCACTGTCGATTGTGTTGCCAGAGCTCTCCCTTGGGTCCTGTATTGCCCGAGCTAGTAACCGCTAGTGCTGACTTTGCTTCGGGGGGACCACCTGTCCCTGCCTGTAGTTTGATGCGCGTCTTCTCCTGGATGATGGTTGAGATAGCCTCCTCGAGACTAGGAATCTCTGGTTGTGCGAGGAGTAAGGCTGTCCTCTGTGAGAATGCAATATTCAGCCCTTTGAGGAATTTCATCGTCCTCTCCTGCAGACACACATGTCACTCCTTGCACTTTGGGTCCCCGCAGCTTGCCCGTTTTGAGGAGTGATCATAATCTAGTCAGAGATGCTCCAACTCTGTGGCGTACTCCTGCACCGTCTTCTCTTCCTGTACAGTGTCATCGATCTCTCCTTTTATCAGGAAGATCCATAAGTTGTTCCCCACACCATCATAGGTTCTTCTCAGCTTCTCCCATACGTCTTAAACCATCTCAATTCCATCTACTGTGGAGGCAATAGACTGGACTAAGGAATTGAGAAGCCAGATATGTAAATCACCATATGAGTGGATTTCCAATCGTCGCGTCCTGTCGAGCCCTCGTCCGGCTCTGTCTTCTCGCCCGTCAAGAATCCCTCTAGGTTCTTTCCTGCAAGGGTTCTTCTCACCCGCCGTGACCAACTCAGATAGGTGGCTGGTCCGTCCAGCTTCAGATCGATGGAGGAAAGTTCCAACTTTGGCGGCTTTCGTGTCGTGCTCTCACCAGCCGACACCTTCATCAACTTCATCAACGTTGCCACATCGTCAGCATCCAGCTTCTTGAGGATCACCTCCATCGATGCTTCTTCTTCGATCACGTCATGCTTGCTCCACGACTCCCGCTCGTCCTCGTCGTCTTCTTCTAGATCCGAACATGTCTGATTTCATCGGATCTAGGCATTGGCATCTCCTTCGTCCTCGTCGTCTTCTTCGTCTTCGTCGGCCTCAGATAGAGGCACGCACATCGGCAACCACAGCGGCAGCAGTCAGCCGCAGTAGCAACAGCCAGCCGCGACAGCGGCAGCGTCAGCAGTGGCCGCAGCAGCAGCAGTCAGCCGCGACAGCGGCAGCGGCAGCGGCAGCGACAGTAGTGGTGCCGCGGCAGCGGCAGTAGTGGCCGCAACAGTAGCAGCAACGAGAGCGGGAGCGGGGGTGGGGAGGGAGAGGAAAGAAGAGGGGTTAGGGTTAGGGTTTTGGTGGCGGTTAGGATTAGGATTTGTGGAAAGGTGGCTCTGATGCCATGTTGAGATTGACCGATATATTTTATTGATAATCTCATAGGTTTTATATAGCCTTTACATCATGGAATATCCAGTGTCATATCCTGGCATCCCAAATATGTCATCAAGATATTTCCATACTAAATATAACATATTTTTTTACTAAATATATCAACACAAGGTTTAAGAGCTATTGGAGATAACCAATATAAAAAGGTCAAGTCTTATTGGTATTACATTACTAATACAATTCAAATGCTTTTTCTTACATGGATAATACAATTTTTAAATGTTTCTCTTTAAGCTCTCAAATGTTTGGATGAGGGCGGAAAGCTTCCCTAGTGATCTTCTGGCCTGACATAGGAGAAGCTAGGAGAATGTTAGCAGTAAATGAAGAAGAAGCCAATAAACACGCCAATAGCCCATAGGTTCCAAAACAACGGATACGCCAGGGACTGAGCTCGAGTAAAATAAGCCATCAATTTAGAAGAAATTACAGTAAATGAAGAAGAAGCCAATAGACAAATAACTCGAATGTAATTCTAGGATTTTACTATTGTTAGATATAAGGAAACACAATTGAAAGGAACTGTAAAATAGTTGAAACTAGAAAGGAAAATAATCAATTCTCCATACTCTTCTCTCCTCCTCATTCGGAATTTACAAGAATCAAGCAACTAATTCTAACTAACTGATCGTTGATGGAGTAGCTAATTTACTGACCTGGAATGACTGAGCTGGAGTCAATTTGCTGAGTAATGTAATTAGACCTGTCAATGGATAGTCGAAAATTCGAATCCGATTCGATTCTGTATCCAAACTTTCAGATAATTTTCGAAATTTCGGATATCGGATTCGGATATCCGAATATTTTTCGGATGTTATCCATTTTCGGATACGAATTCAGATATTAAGGTATTCGAATCCGTTAATATCCGATCCGACTTTAAATTACAAATTTCGGACATCAAATTCGGATGTCGGATTCGGATATCCGAAATTTTATATATATTATAGTATAATGCATACGTAATATATATTAATTAATAGAGAAGATTAAAGTATTTTATTCTCAACTGACTTTTACATAAATTAATTATAATATAATTTATATATACTAGTAATATATATTAATTACAATTTACAACAGAAGAAGAAAGGACTCAAATATGTGGAGAAATTGAATTTGGTTTTCGGATATTCGGATAATAACTAAATTTTTAATATTTCGGATTTCGGACATTCGAATACTAGCATTCGAATTTTTTAGCTAGTCAGATCGGATATTATCCGATATCCGTTAAACTAGATGGATACGAATTTGGAGTGTCAAAAGAGATATCCGTTCGGATATCGGATCGGATTCGCATATTACAAAAAAAAATCGGATACGGATACATATATTGTCTTGTCCGTACCGATAAGCATCCGTTGACACCCCTAAATGTAACGAGGGCCCCTTCAAATAGAATGGGAGGGAAACTACATGATACCAGCTGATACAAAGTTCTGCTAGCTCGAATTGACTTCCTCTCCTTGCTAATGCTGATGACTACACTCTTAACTTCAGTCCACACACTGGTTGCTCGTGAGTTCAGGTAGGATAACTTTTGATAAACTTCTCATAGGAAAGACATACTTATGAGTTTGTGTTTTAACATAGTCAAAAAGCAAGCTGCAAGCAGTTGCCCAGGAGCGTGTTGCATCATCCTGCATTCTGATGAGTGCCAAATCAGTTGGATTTACATGTGCCAAATCAGTTGGATAAACTCTCTGTTGTTCACTAGGTGGACCGCTCTCTTACTTGCTTTAGACATTTCTGGTTCGAGCTTCCAAAATTATAACACCTACGGAAGAACACATTTTCAACTACAGAAACATGGATACAGTACTAATATTGATATTTCTTAGAATATTTTGGAGTGTGTCTAACACATGTAAATCAAGCTTTATAATAATTTTGGAAAATGTGTTCTTCCATGCCCATTTCGTTTCAGAAGGAGAAAGATGAGCACATGCTCCAAAAGTAGAAAAAGGAGAACATTTTTCAGATTTTCCATGTATGTACATACTTTCTATTTCTTGCTCATAATTTTCCTTGAATGTTGTTTTTTTTCTTATATAGAAAACAAAGAGGTTACATTTTAACTAGAACGTAATAAATTTTATAAGAACTTTTGGCCAATATTTATAAGTACAAAGTATATGAAAGACATCACCAATGCTACATAGAAATGAAAAATACATAAAATAATGAATGCATAAAATGAAGATTTTGTGTGTGCAGAAAATGATAATTAATCTACTTTTCAGCATGCCCTCGCAAGCTGGAACCAAGTTCAGCTTAGATAGAGTAAAAAAGAGAAACTGGAAATCACCTAAAACATGTATAGGATCTTCGAAAACGATCATACATAACTTTTTTTATATTCATTTTCGCCTTTATTATTACATTAGAAACGTGCATTAAAGAATTTCAGCATAAGGAATTGGCAAGTCAAGTCTGCCTGAAGGATGCCTTTTTCTGAGAACTCCACCTAAATGCTTATTTGGCAGTAACTGGCAAGTGATGTAAGTGGCAAGTGATGTAAGTTTATGGCCATATTTCTTTCCTAACCCTACAGTACAAATTTGCGCATAGCCTCTCTGTTAGGTTTCACTACAAGAAAAATACCATTTTATGACAGATAAAAACCGTAATATATGACAATTTATGACGGTTGTTTTGAAGCAGGCAACCGTCATGAACACGGTGTTATAAAAGTTTAGAAAAACCATTATATTTGACTTACACTTATGTGACACTTTTTTATTATTAAAAATGACATAATTAAGTCAATTATATATAGCATTAAATTTGAAAACGACATTAATATTATCATTATATATAATATATCTATCCTAAAGCGTTATGAATAGATTATATATACATAACGTTTACTAAAATGATCTGGTTCTGAAACTATTCAGAAAGCGTTCATGAAACGTTATAAAAAGAACTTATACATGACACTTTATAACGTTCTGTTCTTGCCATTCGCACACATATATATCACCTGTCAATGCTCATAATTCAATGCGTTATAAAAATCATATTAATTTCCTGAGACAACAGAAATATGAAATTTAACTAACATTTGAAACATTTCATTAAAAAAATCCAAATATCACATCATCTTAATTACATTTCAAAACATATCGCTCTTTTTTCAACTTTTGTTTCACCAACATATCACCATTACATTTCAAAAATATATACATCTTTCACTTTTAAGGCAGCCGGCCTCAAAATATTGAAATATTGCATTCACCAATACCAAATAGTGACATCCCTTCAAAAGCCAACATTGTATATCCCTTCAAAACTGTCAACACATAAGTTAAAAGGAGAAACTTGATAATCAATAAAGGTACAAAATAAAATGTAACTAATCTTCATCACCAAAATTTCTTCATATATCGTAAACGACATTGCATGCAAAGTTACGTACCTAGAGAACCAAACTTACCGTCTCGTACTATCTGCACATTAATTTGCAAACAAAAAACTGAGAAATTATAATATAAACGGAGAATGGTATGAAAATCTAAAAACTGAGAAAATATCCAATAAGCTATGAAGTTATAGTTATAATCTAACAATAGTTCAGTCCAAAAAACATAAATTATCCAATAAACTGAGAAGTTACTCCACACGCAAATCGCCAGGCATGTAGTAGTTTTTAATGATGAGATTACATCACTCTCCTGAAACAATGAAAAATGAACCTATGCACAGGTTAGTAAACCATCCAGATCAACAACAATGAACTTCAGGTAGACAAATTAATGATTAATCAAAAAATAGATTTCTAACTTAATTTGTGTTCCTCTATCTAGCATGGGCTGTCAACTTCCTCAGAATAAGCTGAAGAGGAAACAAATCCATTATTTGAATCAAAAGATGGATATGCATAATAAAGAAAAGGAAGAATAAACTTGCTGGAACCAAACTCCTACTTTGAGATGTATCTATTGATATTCATTGTCTCAACATTTATATCTACATGCCTCCCCACTTCTCGATGAGCCAATTCAAGTATAATGCAGACATTTCTATGACTATCCTCTCATGTCGACAATATCCCAATCAAGTAAATACATAATATGAGTATAGTTTCACCCAGTGAGAATATCTTCTTTTCTCCAACTGAACATACAGTTATGGGAAAATGAGAACAACTTATAAGGAAAGTTGATGCGTTCTACTTGTAGAAAATTATTCGGTCAAGTTGAGAGATTGGAGGTACAAAGCAACATAAGTGTCTTTCCTGAAGATAGCAGAAAGCAAAATAATACATCTGTAAAAGGAATACATATACAATATCTTGAAAAAAGATGAAACTTCATGTCCGGCAATGGTCAACCATAAGCATTAAAATGTTCTGCTCACCATCAACATGCAGAGGCAACTGGATGTAGTGTAAGTAGTTAAAACTATGAGGGTCTCAGGAAATAGGTTTTAGAAAATTACCAATACTAAAACTTTTGACCTCAGCATACTACATGTATTGCCAACAATTTCTTGTGTGAAGCTTTGTATAGACTTCCCCTCAAGTCTCATATAACTTGTTAACTCAAACATGCAATTGCAAAATCTTCCCCAGGTTTGCACTAGAAAAAGATAGTAATAAAGATCATTTCTATCATCCCATAAAAAAATGATTTATTCAACAAAATTTAGCACATGTGAGGAAATACCTTATGGTCTGAATAAAATACCTCTTGGTGCATCTCAACCGACTTTTTAATTTTGTATCTCATCAACACGTCCATAAATCATAGCCTACAAGCAACATATATAGAACCTCCAAAGTCCAAAGTATCTCATCAACGCCCATAAATCATAATAGTTATATATATAATTTATATTAATGCAAGAAAACTTCAAAAGTATCAATATTATATGACCAAATTGTATCAACCCACCAATCTTTAATACTGAAAATCCAACTTGCCAAAAATAAAACAAAGAAGACTACAATACAGCAACAAACCTTTCGGTACTAAAGCCAGGAAATGCAAATGTAGTATATATTTTGTCACCCAAATTGCAAACCTGAAACAATCCAGATAATGCAAGAGTACCAAGTTAGCAAGAGCACTAAAGCCAGGAAATCTTAACCAGCAACAAAGCAAAATTGTAAACCCAACAAAAAAAAATGCAACAAAGGCAAGCAAAGATAAATTTTTGCAACTTAGTAAAGTATCTATACTTCAAGAAAATACAACAAACAAAGTTAGGGTCAGATCAAATCCATCCACCAAAGGTACCACCCAACCACCATGATGCCGACCAACAACCTAGCAAAATATTCCAGCAAGATACCGACCAGGTTAATGCAGACAAGCCAAGCCAAACGACATAAAATAAAATATAGCAGAAAATACCTTTTATAAGCTGAATAGTGTCACATTCGTATCTGTGCAACATAGATGGCTTCCTAGTTCAGGAAAAAGTTGAAATAATGAGGTTGAAGAAGCAGTTGTCACTTACCAAGAAACCTCAAGAAAGCTCTTCCGGCTTCCGTATCTATATCGACACTAGTAAAACCTTTCAACCAGCCACAAGTAAGCTCTCTCATCTATATATCTCTAGCCTCCCATTTTCGATCACCCTTTAGAAAGGCATACGCCTATGAACCCTCCCCATCTCCATAGCCTTGAAGCACTCAAAGTTGGATAAGCATATCCAAGCAAGTAAGCTAGGAAGCACATACACTAAAAAATTGTTGTCAATTTCTGCAGATATTGTACATGATACAAACACTCTAATTAAACGTCAAAAATGCTAAACACCATATTCTTGTTTTTTGAATAAAAGGCTTCTACTTCCATGTTTCTTTAGGGCTTAACTGCCTCCAAAATTTAGTTTCCAGGAACCGAACCCAAATTGCAACCCAATACACCAAAAAACAAGCCAAAAGAAAGAAGACAGTTAAGAGGCTCTGATCGACAAATGGCCCCAGGAACATGTTTTACCATCACAGTAGAGACTCACTCAACGAGAATTCTCATTGTTGTCATTATCCCATTTTTATAGATATGAAAGAATGAATGAATAAAGAGAGATTCCATCAGAATGTTGATTTTTAAATCACGTACATCTTACCAAACCGGCTGCAGCTGAGCCACCACGCCATCGAAAGACAGGAAAAAGAAAGCCATATTGAAAAGGAATATCATCATTGCCTCTTTTAAAAACAAAAAGCGCAAATTGATAAGGAACATCAATTACATTTCAAAATATGAAATTAAAAATAGTCAAATATCACACCATCTTAAAAGTATCCAAACCAAGCAATTATTGCATCAAACCCTTTGAAAACAACCCAGTCAAACTGCAACCAAGCAAAGATAACGCAAGTCAAAAGCAAAAAGACTAATAAGAGGCTCAGATCGACCTAATAAGGAACATCATCGACTAAAACGATTTGGTTCAAATTGCTTGGACATATATTTTTTTATCACCAGAGAAGCTGTAGTGGAATTATCTTACTTTCACTTACTATATGAACAAGGTCTCTTGCACATAACATTTGGTTCAAATTTTATTTCCTGAACAGAAAAGCAGGCAAAGGAAACTTAGATAATATTAGAAGCTACACTAACAAAGTCGTAATCCGATAATATTAGAAGCTACACTAACTTGTGATTATTCTGCATCAATTTTCAATTAGGAGTGTAGTTCTATTTGGTTATTTCGCTTATATAGTTATCCAAAGATGAATCAGATTTCCTATAGCAAACCATATAATCCTTCCGCTTTTTTTTTGTGTGAAGGGCTACTCAATGGTTAGTTGGGCTTAAAATGCATGACCAAAAGAAAATATATTGGTAACATATCTGTGTAAACTGGAATACCGCAAATATGTGCAAAGATGCAGTACTATCGATATAAAATGCCCCTCTTGTCATGGGAAACTTCCTACTGACCAATTAGAACACGAAATTGTGCAATCATGTACTAGTTGTAATCACCTTCGCCACTTTCTCCCTACTGACCACCACTACCATGTACCTAGTAAGCACATCCTTACCCCCCCCAAAGAAAAAAAACACTAAGCAAAACCCTGTTTAGCAGTATATTGTTTCATACACGTGACACATGTTAGCAGTGTACATTCCAGAAAAGCCTCACATAAATGTATATTTGTGGTTCTATTTTTCCTCTTTTCTCTCATATTACATAAGATACTCTAAATCCTATATAAGAATAGCATGTAGGTTTCATTTTCCCTTCCGACAATACAATCATTAAAAAAACTAGTCATGTGCTCTTCATTATAAATGGATTATTGGATTTTCCTAATATAATTGACAAGATATGTAGTTTATGTATAAAATGTAGATACCAAAAATCAAGAAGTTGTTTGTCGTCTCACCTTCGATGGAGATGTAAGGGAGCCTGTGGTCCCCGCCGACGTAGACGACGTCAGAGAGGAGGCCGAAGAGGGGCTTGCCCACCATGGGGAGGTTTTCGACGTGCTGCACCAGCTTCAGGGTGGAGGTGCAGAGGCCTAGGCGGTGGGCCATGTGGAAGTTGAATGCCATCTACGGGAAGCACCTGAACCCCTGCACCCAGTACCCGAACCAACACAGGGCCCACATCCTCCCCTGCCCCTCCCCCTCCCCTTCCTCCACCACTACCTAGCCGCGATGGCTGCTCTTCCTCCTCCTCCTCCGCTAGAGTAACAAAGAGTAAAGATAAGGGGTTCCCAAAACCCTAGAAATGGCCAAACCCTAGCTACCAAAAAAGGGGTTCCCGAAACCCACCGATCCGATCGATCGAGCAGCCCTCAGGAACTAGACCGAGGGCTAAACCCCCATGAAACGCAAAAACCTAGAAATTTAGGGTTAGGGTGTGGGTGTACCTACAGGAGAGCGAAGGGCGGCCGAGCTTGTGCTTGGCGAACCAGTCGTAGAGAAAGGGGACCTTGGGCGAGAGGAGGGAAGAAGGAGATAAGGAAAGCGAGAGGAGGGGGAGAGCTCTGGGAGATGAGAAATAATATGAGAAAGAGAGAGGAGGGAAGGAATGAGGCTTTTGATTTTAGGATCGGGTTTGAGCGGGCATTCTAGCGGGATTCTAATTCTTTTATGTCACTTTTTATAACGCTTACGTGTAACAATGTCATATACGTATGAACAAATATAACGTTTAGCACTATAAATCGTTATAATAGGCCTAAAATTCTTCAAACTCGTCACATTATATGCTGTTGAAAAATTCTGTAACGCTTATAACTGAACCGTTGTAATAACCTATTTTCAAACGTTATAACAAGGTCTTTTTCTTGTAGTATTTCCACAACCTTTATTAATCATGCACATACCATTATCCTAGTGTTGATATATTTATTATTATCAGTCATCACCTCCATCAAGGTCCATTATCCTTGTCTTCATTGGTGCATATGTCACCATTGGCAGTGGTGACGACGACGACTGTGGAAGACAATAAAGCACCACAAAAAAAATATTGGAGTCCAATTTGGATTATGTAATGTCCCGTCCCGCTCAGCTAAATCGGAGGAATCGAAACGCCAATGGTGTTCGGACTTAGCCATGCAATGGCTGCTCGAAGATCCGTTCGGTCGAGATAACTCCTCGCTCAGGTGGGTGGCTTCGGTGAACTTGCCTCAACTTGGCCTTCACACTAATAAAATAAAATTTTTCAAGTGCACAAGTAGGCTTGATAATAAAAGAGGTGAATCCGCATAGCTAAGGAATAATTCCAAGTTGGGTCAGATTGAGTTAGAATATGGAAATGTTCCACGGTCGGCTTAGAAGTGTTGCACGTTGTGCTTTCAAAAAGACACTCGGTCCTTCGTCCCGTGGCTTGGGAGAAGAAAAGTTGGTTTATGTTGCCATAAGACTATGGACTTAGCATAGCCATAGGCATCGCATGATATAAATGCTTGGTGAAGCATGCACGACCACTGTGCAATGCTTGATAAAGCATGTACTGTCCAAATATCTGATACTTGGCATAGCCAAAGTGTCCCTCAAGTCTCAATGCACATTTCTACGATGCAAGACTTGGTATAGCCTTTGCTAGTCCCACGGGTTAAGTTGTTATACGATTGAGTTAAACAACAAGTTATGTTGGGCTAACTAAGTCATTGTAAGCACGGTTGGTTCAGTAAAAAGTTAGCTACGGTCTATGGCACATAAAGAACACGTTTTGTTCAAGTTAAGTAGAAAAGCTATGCAGTAGCCGTTCCTGGGTTTTCAAAGAATGGAGAGTTCAAGCGATGGTTTGTCGTCGAGGCGATCTGTCACGCCCCAGAACCAGAATACTGGAGAGCGGGAGAATGACTCAGCCAGCTACGTATTACGGGTAGATGAATACCGTATAATATGATCAATGCTGTCTAACCTGACGAGGGGGTGCATACTACATGAAAGTCTTACTATGGTCATTTCGCATCTATTGTCTCAATCATTCAAACAAGAAACAGTAATAAAGAACATGTAAGATAAAGCAGTAAGGCATCCCAAACGCCCTGTCAAAATGTTCTGGAGATCTGGCTTTACAAAACATAGCCAGATGGTATAGCAAAGTATACACAATTGTTATCAGCTGCAGTCTGACTTAATTACAATTATGCAAAAGTAAGTACGAGACGATCCGACTAACATGTCGGTGCCAAACGGCTAAGTATAAGTAAATGACAAAACGAGCGGCGAAGTAAGAAAATCCACTCGAGTCCTCCTGCGATCATTCCCCTAGTATTGACCATCTTGGAGGTAGAAGTAAGCTGGATCCTCGGGGACCGGCTCTAAATCTGGCCATGCAAAACCAGAGAGGTTAGACCTCTAATAGCAAGTACCACAAGGAAGGACGATATGAAGGACTAAACCAGTAATTAAGAGAATATAGTAATAGATCTCTGTTTTCCACTAGAATTCACATAACATCACGACACTTCGAACCAACCTCCCAACCAAACAAGGACAGAAGTTGGCTCGTCATGTCCTGACATTCTGATCATCCCAGTTAGGTAATAGAGTAGCACAGTACACAAACAAATCATCTTGAATGGCCAATCAACTACTACGGCTTTCTATTGTGAGTCCCAAGTTATCCTGGAATTATGCAATTAGGGATTCCTCAGTTCTTACTATGTGCAAGCAAGGCTAGTCTATCCAATCAATCAATTGCGCCAATCATGTAGTTAGACGAGTCCCAGCGGGACGCCCATCGTTATAGTATGTACAATAATATAAGCAGATATCGTTCCCTGCCCGTGTGACAGATTTACAGTATCTGTGGGAACCAGCCGGCCCGTCGGGCACTTAATAGTCCCAAGGGGGCTGCCATGTAAGAACTCGGGAATCCATTCTCTCCATGCCATCATTATTTTATTTAACTAAATAGTCTCTACGTTGGGTGAAGTTCCATGCCGTGGATCATGGTCATTCAAATGAGTACTTTTGTACGGGGTACGATATGCGCAACTCTACAACGATACCCGTGCGGCTAGGTTGTAGGTTTTATATAGCGTGATGCAACAATCAAGTCTAACCACGGAGTAATCATGCCTTGACCATAAAGTACACATGCTGTTTTTGTAAAATAGATAAATAAATAATTTGAAACCTGCATGTGCCTATATGCCAATATTCAGAATTGGCTAATCGAGTACAATTAGTTCATTACATGAACGTGTCTCATTCATTTCATTCAATAAGACGACTAGCCAGTCTCTTAGTTCCAACTAGGAACGCATGATCAATTATAGTCAAGATAACCATTATTATCAATGGTATCAAGGCATGAAAGTCAATTAGTATTACATGGGGTCGAGTCTATAATTCTCAAGATTAAGTTCCAATCAATCTGGGTATCCATGGATCAATCAAGACACATGACACATTCTACACAACAATCCATATTAACTATATTAACATGTCATGATTTATCAAGTCCATGCCAAAAGGCTTAAGGATATAATAGAAGAATTATCACGCCATCATTAAATGAATAAGTTCTAGAGCAAATAGAAACACCCTGGTTAAAAGTCACGCCAGCAAGTCTAAGCTAAGGCCAAAAGTCACGCCAACAAGTCTAGTAGGAGTGAGCGTAAAAATGGTTCATGTTGGCATGCACAGTGTGAGCATAAAGAATGATAAGAAACTCACGCACGCACTCGTGGACATGTACGTGACTAAAAATCCACGCACTTATAGATATGTGCGTGACTGAAAATACACGCACTCATGGATGTGTGCGTGACTAAAAATATACGTACTCATGGATGTGTGCGTGACTGAAAATACACGCACTCATGGGAACGTGCGTGACTGAAAATACACGTACGCTCATGAGAACGTTAGCGTGACTAAAAATACACGCAGACACGTAGAGACGTGTGCGTGACTAAAAATATACGCACGCTCATGAGAACGTGAGCGTGACTAAAAATACACGTAGACACGTAGAGACGTGTGCGTGACTAAAAATACACGCACGCTCATGAGAACGTGAGCGTGACTAAAAATACACGCAGACACGTAGAGACGTGCGCGTGACTAAAAATACACGCACGCTCATGAGAACGTGAGCGTGACTAAAAATACACGCAGACACGTAGAGACGTGTGCGTGACTAAAAATATACGCACGCTCATGAGAACGTGAGCGTGACTAAAAATACACGCAGACACGTAGAGACGTGTGCGTGACTCAGCCTTCGTCCCAGCCAGAAAATAAAGTTCCCAGCCAGAAGATACGATAAGTAGGGAGATCAAAACCCATGAATAACCGAAATACAATAACTTAGATCTAGGGAAAACAAGCCATAGAAATCAAAAATGCCAAGAACTAAACTCTCTCAGGATCATGAGAGGAAGAGAAATGAACCATAAAAATGGTTCTCCAAGCATGAAACAAGATTACACTTGCCTGCCGTGGTTGGTGGAGAGAGTGATGAGAGGAAGAAGAAGAAGTAATGGTGAAGAGAAGTAATGAGGAGAGAGAAGGAGAAGGAAGCTTTAAATAGGAAGGGTGGTGGTAGATGGAAGTTTATGGGCCGGGTTTGTCCACCATGAACCCGAAAACCCTCCATGGCCGAACCCAATAAGACCAAAGCAGAGAATAAAAGCAGGAAATAACAGCAGGGAATAAAATGCAAAAAATAAAATGCAGGAAGTAAAGTGCAAAAAATTAATTAACATGAAATTAAAGGAATTTAAATACAAGATAATACATGATAAATACTAAATAAATATACATGAGTTGTACATGTATAAAAATACGCATTCTGGAAACGGGAAGTGACATCTCTACCCACCTTAGAAAAATTTCGTCCTTGGAATTTCAAATCCAAGCAGGTAGAAATACCGAAGTAAACTAATACAAGCAATTCTAGTGAGCAAGCAATCATTATTACCATATCAAAAGCAAGTACTATATATGTAAATCCATCAATCCACGATATCAAGTAGCTCTACCCATAAGATGACAAGCATGAAGAATCAGGACAATCAAGGTATACAGAAAGAGATATACCTTGTGAGTCAAACAGGTGTGGATACCGTGATCGGATATCATCCTCACGTTTCCACGTTGACTCTCCCAAGGAGTGATGACCCCAAACAACACGAACAAGACTAATTGTTCGGTTCTTGAGTATCTTCTCTCTTCGGTCTAAAATGGACACAGGCTGTTCCTCGTAAGACAGGTTGGTACCAACAACCAGCTCCGAATAATCGAGGATATGGCTTGGGTCCGATACATACCTACGTAATTGAGATACATGAAATACGTCATGCACCTCTCGTAACGAAGGCGGGAGGGATAAACGATAAGAAACATCGCCTATCCGATCAAGGATAACAAATGGGCCCACGTACCGCGGACTCAATTTCCCGCGAACGCCAATTCTAATGACCCCACGAGTAGGTGAGATCCACAAGAATACGTGGTCCCCAACAGAGAACTCTAACGGCCTACGATGCTGGTCCGCCCAATGACGATGCCGGTCCTGCGCAACTCGAAGTCGCTCTCTAATTCCCTTAACCACTTCAACCGTCTGAACAATCATTTCTGGGCCTAACATCTTCCTCTCTCCGATATCATCCCATACAAGCGGTGACCTGCACTTCTTCCCATATAGTGCTTCGAATGGCGCCATCTGGATACTGGCTTGATAACTATTGTTGTATGAGAACTCAACTAAGTACAGGTGGCTCTCCCAAGATCCTCCAAAATCTAGAGTGCAAGCTCGCAACATGTCTTCTAAGGTCTGAATCGTTCTTTCTGATTGCCCATTCGTCTGCGGATGGTAAGTCGTGCTAAATCTTAACTTGGTACCCAGACTATGATGTAAGCTCTTCCAGAAGTGTGATGTAAAGCGGGTATCTCGATCTGACATAATACTGACAGGGACTCCATGCTGTCTGACTATCTGTTGTATATATAACTCTGCCAACTTTTCTGTAGATTGTCCTACTCTGAAAGAAAGAAAGTATGCTACCTTCGTAAGTCGGTCCACTATTACCCAAATAGCGTCTTTACCGCTTGGTGATCTCGGTAAACCGGTCACAAAGTCCATTGTAATATGCTTCCATTTCCATTTCGAAATAGGAAGCGGTTGCAATAACCCAGCTGGCCTCTGCTGTTCTGCCTTCACTTGCTGACATACCAAGCAACGGGAAACAAATCTAGCTATCTCTCTCTTCATCCCATTCCACCAGAAATGCTGCTTGATATCTTGGTACATCTTGGTTCCTCCAGGGTGAATAGAATACTGAGAACTGTGGGCTTCTACCATAACCTCCTGTCTGATATCTCCACTAGGCACACATAGACGTGATCCAAACCTAAGTGTACCATCTTTATGAATTCTCATCTCCTTTCTGAGTCCTGACTCACATTCTGCCCGAAGCTTCTGAATCCTTGGGTCTTGTGCCTGAGCTACCTTAATCATGTCTACCAAGTCGGATTGAACTTACAGACTTGTTAGAACTCCCATATCACTAGGAAGTATAACTTTGATGCCCATCTCCTGAAGGTCTTCTAAGATATGCCTCTGCGTTGTCAACATAAATGTGCCGCCTCTCCTGCTGAGAGCGTCTGCTACTACATTGGCCTTGCCTGGGTGATACTGAAGCTCCACGTCATAATCCTTGATCAACTCCAACCATCTTCTCTGCTTCATGTTCAGCTCCTTCTGAGTAAATATGTACTTTAGACTTTTATGATATGTGTACATCTCCACTCGGTCACCATATAAGTAATGCCTCCATAGCTTCAGAGCAAACACTACGGCCGCTAACTCCAAATCATGAGTTGGGTAATTCTTCTCGTGGTCCCGAAGCTGCCTAGATGCATATGCTATCACCTTTCCATGCTGCATAAGGACACATCCAAGTCCTTTACCTGACGCATCACAATATACTGTAAAACCTCCGGGTCCAACTGGCAACGTAAGAATAGGTGCTGATATCAACTTCTGTTTCAAAGTCTCGAATGATGCCTGACATTCTGCTGACCAAACAAATGGTATATCCTTCCTGGTCAAGCGGGTCATAGGTGCTGAAAGCCTTGCAAAGTTTGACACAAACCTTCTGTAATATCCTGCCAATCCCAAAAAACTTCGTACATCTGCTACGGTCTTGGGTACTAGCCAACTTTCTACTGCTTCTACCTTCTTGGGATCTACTGCTACTCCAGCTCCTGATATGATATGACCCAAAAATGAAATGTGATCCGACCAAAACTCATACTTACTGAGCTTGGCATACAACTGGTTCTCTCTCAGAATCTGTAACACTTTCCTGAGGTGGTCTTCATGCTCCTCTTCACTGGCAGAATATACGAGAATGTCGTCAAGAAACACAACGACAAACTGATCTACGTATGGCATAAAGATACGATTCATCAAATCCATGAATATTGCTGGGGCATTGGTCAAACCAAACGACATTACTAAGAATTCATAATGCCCATACTTCGACTTGAATGCTGTCTTGGGAATATCTTCCTTCCGAACCCTCACCTGATGGTACCCTGAACGAAGATCTATCTTGGAAAAAACTCTAGCTTTGCTCAACTGATCAAATAAGTCGTCGATCCTGGGTAATGGGTACTTGTTCTTCACTGTTGCCGCGTTAAGCTTCCTGTAGTCAATGCACAATCTGGATGACCCATCCTTCTTCCCCACAAGTACCACTGGTACTGCCTATGGTGACACGCTAGCTTGGATGAACTTCTTCTCCTTTAGTTCCTCTATATGCTGATATACCTTGGCCTGCTCTGAATCCGCCATTCTGTAAACTCGATCTGATATCGGTTTAGTGCCAATTCTATACTGAACTCAATATCCCTAACCGGTGGTAGACCTAGAAGTTCTTCGGGAAATACGTCCAAAAATTCTTCAACTACCTTCAGAATCTGAACTTCTTCCATTGCCGCTACTATTCTCTGCTCCTGCTGAGTTGCCTCTGATCTGACTAAGGTGAATCTTTTCATGCCTGGAATATCAAAAGATACACTCCCTCTATGATAATCTATTGTCGCATGACTGTCTTTCAGCCAGTCCATGCCTAAGATAACGTCGAAATTTCTGACAGAAAATTCTATCAACCGGGCGGGTAAGGAATGCCCGCAAACTACAACACTACACGCTAGAATAACTCTACTAACCCCTACGAGCCCATTACCAGTGAGTATATTCAACCTCCCTGGCAATGCCTCGAACTCCATTCCTAGTCGTGTCGCAAATCGTACAGATATAAATGAATGGGATGCTCCCGAATCAAACAATGCTACTGCGGGATATGAGGCGACGAGAATGTTACCTGCCACAACATCTCCCGATGCCAATGCCTCTTCCAAGGACAGAGTAAATGCCTGCCCTCGACCTCCTTGCTGGTTTCCATGCTGCGGCCTAGCCTGGTGCTGCTGCTGACCCCTTCCTTGATGATGCTGGGGTGGTCTATGCTGGTGTTGCTGCATCGGCGGTCCCTGCTGCCGAAATATCTGAGCCTGCGGACGCTGTGCCAATAGCCTTACTGCCACTGCTGGTCCTCGATACTGGCCTGCCCCTGGTGCTGGCAGAGCAGGAAACTGCTGCCCTGGTCCTCCTGACCTCGAATTCATGGGACATGTGGTAACCCGATGGTCTGGATTTCCACATATTAGACATAGTCCATTCAATGTCCGACACACATCTCTAGTGTGCCCCATCTTTCCATAATAAGTGCAGTCCACCGGGGGTTGCTGGTTCTTCCTCTGTTGCTGTTGCTGCTGCCTGGGTGGTGGTGCTGGTCCTCGTATCGCCATATCGTGGATACGAATGCCAGTGGATGGTGCTGTTGTTCGGGGCGCTGCTCCCCCTCCTCCTTTAATCTGACTGTGGGATCTCTTCTGACCCCTAGTCCTTACTGCAAGCCTCTGAATGGTGATCTCATGCCTTCGAGTCGCCGTCAATACTTCGTCAAAAGTTTGGTAATTGTACCCCTCTATCAATTGCAAGAGTTCAAGATGAAACCCTTACTGAAACCTCATGGCCCTCTGGCTCTCTGTTGCTACCATCTCTGGGGCAAATCTACTCAATCTACAGAACTCTGCTGCATAAGTATCTACAGTCTTGCCAGCCTGCCTGAGGCTGATAAACTTCAGTTGTAGCTCAAACTGCGCCACAACTCCATAGTACTTGGTCTTGAATCTTGCTGTAAAATCGTCCCAAGCCACAGGACGTCTGATGCCCACTTCCTCTGATTTCCACCAACCACGTGCGAGATCCTGAAGTAATAACTTCACCAGATCCACACGTTCTTCTGTCGGTACCTTAGCTGCTGTCAGAATAGCCTCCATATCCTTAAGCCATGCATCTGCTGATATGGCATCCTCCGTGCCCTCAAAACGGCGGGGATTGTACTTGCAAAACTTGGCTGACGCTCCTGAATCAGCCCTCGCTCCTCTTTCCAAAGCCGTCTGCAATCCTTGGTTGAGCAACACATTCTGCTCTTGTAGCTGAGTGTGCATGCGCTGCTGGGCCAACATCTGATGTTGCTGAGTAGCCATCATTCCTCTCATGATCTCCAGAAGGGCTGGTGTGTCCACTTCCACAGGGGTAGGTAGAACTATGGGTGGGTTTGGAACTTTTGGATACTGCGATCCAGCTGCTGGTTCCACTATCATTTCTTCCTGGGTAGCTTCCTGAGGTGAGACTGGCCCTTGTTGCTGATCAATAGGGTCAGGTTGCCCATGTTGCTCCTGCTGTTGCTGCCCAGCTCTGACCGATACGGACGAAGTGCCCCTAAGAAAAGGGACAAGAGAACAATCAAACGACCGGACATGAAGGATCAATGAAGTCAAAGGATACCGGAATGTTAAGCTAGAGTCGAGAGTAACGAATCATGATATCAAGGGGAACATGTATGATTGAGACATCCTACAAATCAAAAACCCCACAAGTCTGAAATCAGACCTGCATGGGCCACCACTAAAACCTTGTCACGTCCCAGAACCAAAATACTGGAGAGCGGAGGAATGACTCAGCCAGCTATGTATTACGGGTAGATAAATACCGTATAATACGATCAATGCTGTCTAACCAGACGAGGGGGTGCATACTACATGAAAGTCTTACTATGGTCATTTCGTATCTATTGTCTCAATCATTCAAACAAGAAACAGTAATAAAGAACATGTAAGATAAAGTAGTAAGGCGTCCCAAACGCTCAGTCAAAATGTTCTGGAGATCTGGCTTTACAAAATATAGCCAGATGGTATAGCAAAGTATACACAATTGTTATCAGCTGCAGTCTGACTTAATTACAATTATGCAAAAGTAAGTACGAGATGATCCGACTAACATGTCGGTGCCAAACGGCTAAGTATAAGTAAATGACAAAACGAGCGGCGAAGTAAGAAAACCTACTCGAGTCCTCCTGCGATCATTCCCCTAGTATTGACCATCTTGGAGGTAGAAGTAAGCTGGATCCTCGGGGACCGGCTCTAAATCTGGCCATGCAAAACCAGAGAGGTTAGACCTCTAATAGCAAGTACCACAAGGAAGGACGATATGAAGGACTAAACCAGTAATTAAGAGAATATAGTAATAGATCTTTGCTTTCCACTAGGATTCACATAACATCACGACACTTCGAACCAACTTCCAACCAAACAAGGACAGAAGTTGGCCCGTCATGTCCTGACATTCTGATCATCCCAGTTAGGTAACATAGTAGCACAGTACACAAACAAATCATCTTGAACGGCCAATCAACTACTACGGCTTGCTATTGTGAGTCCCAAGTTATCCTGGAATTATGCAATTAGGGATTCCTCAGTTCTTACTATGTGCAAGCAAGGCTAGTCTATCCAATCAATCAATTGCGCCAATCATGTAGTTAGACGAGTCCCAGCGGGACGCCCGTCGTTATAGCATGTACAATAATATAAGCAGATACCGTTTCCGGCCCGTGTGACAGATTTACAGTATCTGTGGGAACCAGCCGGCCCGTCGGGCACTTAATAGTCCCAAGGGGGCTGCCATGTAAGAACTCGGGAATCCATTCTCTCCATGCCATCATTATTTTATTTAACTTAATAGTCTCTACGTTGAGTGAAGTTCCATGCCGTGGATCATGGTCATTCAAATGAGTACTTTTGTACGGGGTACGATATGCACAACTCTACAACGATACCCGTGCGGCTAGGTTGTAGGTTTTACATAGCGTGATGCAACAATCAAGTCTAACCATGGAGTAATCATGCCTTGACCATAAAGTACACATGCTGTTTTTGTAAAATAGATAAATAAATAATTTGAAACCTGCATGTGCCTGTATGCCAATATTCGGGATTGGCTAATCGAGTATAATTAGTTTATTACATGAACGTGTCTCATTCATTTCATTCAATAAGACGACTAGCCAGTCTCTTAGTTCCAACTAGGAACGCATGATCAATTATAGTCAAGATAACCATTATTATCAATGGTATCAAGGCATGAAAGTCAATTAGTATTACATGGGGTCGAGTCTATAATTCTCAAGGTTAAGTTCCAGTCAATCTGGGTATCCATGGATCAATCAAGACACATGACACATTCTACACAACAATCCATATTAACTATATTAACATGTCATGATTTATCAAGTCCATGCCAAAAGGCTTAAGGGTATAATAGAAGAATTATCATGCCATCATTAAATGAATAAGTTATAGAGCAAATAGAAATACCCTGGTTAAAAGTTACGCCAGCAAGTCTAAGCTAAGGCCAAAAGTCACGCCAACAAGTCTAGTAGGAGTGAGCGTAAAAATGGTTCATGTTGGCATGCACAGTGTGAGCGTAAAGAATGATAAGAAATTCACGCACGCACTCGTGGACGTGTGCGTGACTAAAAATCCACGCACTCATGGATGTGTGCGTGACTGAAAATACACGCACTCATGGATGTGTGCGTGACTGAAAATACATGCACTCATGGATGTGTGTGTGACTGAAAATACACGCACTCATGGGAACGTGCGTGACTGAAAATACACGCACGCTCATGAGAACGTTAGCATGACTAAAAATACACGCAGACACGTAGAGACGTGTGCGTGACTAAAAATACACGCACGCTCATGAGAACGTGAGCGTGACTAAAAATACACGCAGACACGTAGAGACGTGTGCGTGACTAAAAATACACGTACGCTCATGAGAACGTGAGCGTGACTAAAAATACACGCAGACACGTAGAGACGTGTGCGTGACTAAAAATACACGCACGCTCATGAGAACGTGAGCGTGACTAAAAATACACGCAGACACGTAGAGACGTGTGCGTGACTAAAAATACACGCACGCTCATGAGAACGTGAGCGTGACTAAAAATACACGCAGACACGTAGAGACGTGTGCGTGACTAAAAATACACGCACGCTCATGAGAACATGAGCGTGACTAAAAATACACGCAGACACGTAGAGACGTGTGCGTGACTAAAAATACACGCACGCACATGAGAATGTCAGCGTGACTAAAAATACATACAGACACGTAGAGACGTGTGCGTGACTAAAAATACATGCACGCTCATGAGAACGTGAGCGTGACTAAAAATACAAGCAGACACGTAAGAACGTGTGCGTGACTCAGCCTTCGTCCCAGCCAGAAAATGAAGTTTCCAGCCAGAAGACACGCTAAGTAGGGAGATCAAAACCCATGAATAACCGAAATACAACAACTTAGATCTAGGGAAAACAAGCTATAGAAATCAAAAATGCCAAGAACTAAACTCTCTCAGGATCATGAGAGGAAGAGAAATGAACCATAAAAATGGTTCTCCAAGCAAGAAGCAAGATTGCACTTGCCTGCTGTGGTTGGTGGAGAGAGTGATGAGAGGAAGAAGAAGAAGTAATGGTGAAGAGAAGTAATGAGGAGAGAGAAGGAGAAGGAAGCTTTAAATAAGAAGGGTGGTGGTAGGTGGGAGTTTATGGGCCAGATTTGTCCACCATGAACCCGAAAACCCTCCATGGCCGAACCCAATAAGACCAAAGCAGAGAATAAAAGCAGGAAATAACAGCAGGGAATAAAATGCAGAAAATAAAATACAGGAAGTAAAGTGCAGAAAATTAATTAACATGAAATTAAAGGAATTTAAATACAAGATAATACATGATAAATACTAAATAAATATACATGAGTTGCATATGTATAAAAATACGTATTCTGGGAACGGGGAGTGACACGATCCCTCGTTTGGGAGTCTCATGGTTCCGAGCACGTTTTGCTCAAGTATGGTTTTAATGCACGATATGCAAAGGGTTTGAGTCATAGCACAAGTTAAGCCATGTATTTACGTGAGTCTAGATGAAGTCTCGTAGGTGCGTGGTCATGGACAACTTGTGCAGAAGGACGATGTTTCTTCGGACGACAACCTGGGGCCACAGAAATTGATCTGGCCATGGAAAAAATACGGTATAGCTGATGCTGGATAGTCAACCAGAAATTCGATGGGCTGCCATTGGGGCTAGCTACCTGCATTGATCGACCCATCCTATTTCTAGCTATGTCCACGATGGTTAGTTAATGCCAGTGACCTTTCATATAGATAAGTTGGCGTATTGAGCGGCTATTCGCATGCACAGTATCGATTGTAGCCTCCATTTCTGAAATTTTTGAAATATTTTTATTTATTTATTTGTTTTAAATGGTGATTTTTAGATTTTTATAAATAATTATTTAGTTAATTATTACGGTAGATGACTTTAGCCATGGTGGAGTTTTGGAGTACAAGGCGACTAGGAATCATGGCAGGATAGTGCAGTAGCGTGCCTTGCCTAGTGTACCAAGTCATGCCAAGGAAGACCGAGCAATAGGGATGTCCTAACTAGGAAAATTAGGCCAAGTTGCGACTTAACCCTTACCGAAGATTTTATTTATTATTGAGTTTAGGGAACCCGATTGTACCTAACCTGTCCAGATTGGGCCTAAGTCAAAATCCAAGCCAGATGTGTGTACAAATATTTCCTAAATTATTTTAGGTATTGATGTGCATTTTTAACTATTTGAATATTTGTAAAAATTTGGTATTTTATTATTAAATATTGTTTTACAATATTTGTACAATTTTTTGGACCCGAATAAGGGTGAATAGTATGGATTCACCAAACCACCATTTAATTATTTAATTATTATTTAATTATTGTGTGGTGATTATATAAATATATTTATTACTGTTAGATATTATTAATATTGATTATATGGGCATGTAAATATATTTATAATATATAGACATATATGTTATGTATAAATATATATATTGTATATGTGTATATGTGTATTTATATAAAAATACATATTATATATATATGTATATGTGTGTGTGTGTGTGTGTATATATATATATATATTTTTTTTTTTTTCATATATGTATATGTGTGTGTGTGTGTGTGTGTATATATATATATATATATATATATATATATATATATATATATATATATATATATACATATATACATATATATATATATATGTATATATATATATATATATATATATATATATATATATATATATATATATATATATATATATATATATATATATATATATAAAGCGGATCAAAAGCCCCCCTTAGAAAGCCTCCCAAAAACCCCCCTCACTCTAATCCGTAATTTAATGTTAATATTAATGTTAATATTAATGTTAATATTAATATTAATGTTAATATTAACATTAAATACTAAAATTAACATTAAACTTAACATTAAAATTAATATTAACATTAACATTAATATTCACATTAACATTAATATTAACATTAATATAAAAAAATTTAAAAAAATTAATATTAACATTAAAATTAATATTAACATTAATATTACGAATTAGAGTGAGGGGGGTTTTTGGGGGGCTTTCTAAGGGGGGCTTTTGATCCGCTCCCTATATATATATATATATATATATATATATATATATATATATATATATATATATATATATATATATATATATATATATATAAAATGGGTTTTTGGGCGTGGGTGCCTTGGGATGGAGCTCCAGCGCTCCCCGCGATTGGTAGGCGGCCGGCGGCTCACCAGCGCCCCGCTGTTCGTCATGGACTCCCCCCTCCTCCCCGCCCCCCCGCTCCCCGCGGTTGGCCGGGCGCCCACTGGTCGCCCTCCCCGTGGGGAGTCTCATCTCCCCCGCTGCTGCCGGCCGTTGTCTGCCTAACGTGCGGCGGCTCACCACCCCCCCTCGTTTCTTCGGAGCCGCCGTCGCCCTCGGCGCCGTAGGCGACGCCGCGCGAGGCGCCCTCGGTCAGTTCCGGGCCCCTCCATTCTTGGACCTGGCCCCTCGCTTCTGTCGGTCATCGTTCCAGCCTCCGTGCAGCCCCGTCCTGTGGGCTCGCCCCCCTCCACCGCTCCCCCCTCCCCTATTCGCCTCCCTTCCCGCTCCCCTCTTCCGGTTATCCCCGCCTCCGTTCCTCCGGGGGCCACTCCGCCCGACCAGCCCCTGCCGCCTCCACCGGACCAAGAGCCTTCCGCCCCGGCCGCCGCTCTTCCTCCGGAGCCACCCCCTCCCTCCGCCGCGGCCGAGGATTTCCTTCCCCACCCGGATTCTCATCTCGCTGCCCCCCTCATCCGTGGTCGCGGCCTTCGCCCCTCCAGCCTCGGCGGAAGACCCCCTTTCCCTTTCCGTCGCCCGTCCAGACGCGCCCCTCGCATCCTCGGTGGCGGGCTACCTCCAGGACCCCTCCTCCCTTGCGTATTCGTCCGCCGTGTCGGGGGCCTACTATTAGGACCCCCTCACTCGGAGGTGGTACTGGTACGCCCTCCCTGTCCAGGCGGCCGCGTCCCTTCCTGCCCAGGCGGCCGCGCCCCAATGGCGTTCTTCTCTCCCCGCCGCCTCGACTCTTCCTACGCGACGCAGTGGGCGGCGTACGCCCTCGCCTCGAGGCAGCTCCACTACTACTAACTCCCCCATCTGTCGGCCGCCCGCCCGTCGGGTCTCGGCCTTCGTGTAGCAGAGGCCCTCCCGGCGCATCTCTCCTCCGGGTCGAGTTCTCTCCCTACGCCTCGCTCCTCTGGCCTGGCGTGGCCCCGTCTCGGTAGGAGCACCCCATGAGCTCGTCCTTCCACCGTCCTTCCGGCTCTCCCCCTCCGTGGCCGTCCCCTGCTTCGTGATCCAGCGCCCCGTCTTTGGAGCCCCGCCGGCCCCCGGTCGCCGCCTCAGTCTCCCTCCCCGGAGCACCCTTTGCCTCCCCTGCGCAGGCCCAGCGGACGTTCCTTCCCCCTCCGTCGGCGTGGGGACGACCCCGCAGCCGCCGCGGCGTCACTCGGCGTGCCTACCGGCGACGTGGGGCGTCCCGAGGTGCCACCTCGGGCCTCGCGCACCATTGGGGCCCGTCCGCTGCCCCTTCGGGCCCCACGCCCGTCCCATCGGGTCCTCGGGCCCACCCCTACATGTCTCCTCGGGACCGCTTCCGTGGGACACGTGCCTCCCCACCTTTTTTTGATTTTCCAATTTTGTTTTCCCAGTTTTTGCTTGGACCGGCAGTTGCCCGCATGTGGGCCCTGTCTTTGGTCCAGTTTTGGTCCTGTATCTGGCTGGTGCCCAGTCGTAGGCCCAGTCGTTGCTTTCCTGTTTAATCAATATATTTCCTTTATAAAAAAAATATAATATATATATATATATATATATATATATATATACATAATATATATATATTTTTATATACATAATATATACATATATATATATATATATATATATATATATATATATATATATATATATATATATATATATATATATATATATATATATATTTTATATATATATATATATATATATATATATATATATATATATGTGTGTATAAAAAAATATATATATATAGGCATATATACATAGGTATTTATGTGTATGTATATATATGTGTAGGTGTATATAAATGTATACTATATATGTGTTTATGTGTATTTATATATAATATATTGTATATGTGTGTATGTGCATATATATATATTAATATATATTAGTATGTATATACATATATGTATATATATATATATATATATATATCTATATATATATATATATATATATATATATATATATATATATATATATATATATATATATATATATATATATATATATATATATATATATGTGAATTATTTACATATAAGAAAAAAAGGAAATGCAAAGAACCCCATAGCAGCCCAGCCGAGCAAAACCATTCATCAACCCAAATTCTTCCCAGTCCAGGCCCACAGCGAATCAGCTTGGCCCAGCCAAGCAACTTCCGTTTCCTTCTGAACACAACCCGAGCGCATATACACATGCTGGAACATATATACGCGATAGAGGGACTCGTCGAAACTCCATAAACCCTAACTCTAAGCGAGTGCCACCACACCCCAGGGGAATGTCGAGACTGGGCGACCTTTCTCCGGCCTCCGCGCGCCGCCGCACGCCGCCGGACTGCAGCAGGCCGACAACCATCAGCCGCGCGCGAGCAGAGCACCAGCAGCAATGGCAGCCAGGTACCTCCCTAGTCGACCCAATATCTTATTCTATACTAAGTCGTTTTCGAATTCGTAAATTTCTCTAGAGAGCCTACCCGACCCTCTCGAAGTCCCCACACTTAGTTTAGGGGTGAAACGATCCATCGATCCCAAAAATCGATGTTAACATCAAGGAAAAAACTGTTTCAGAACAGTTTATAGGTAATCCAATCGCCCTTGTTTACTGATAAATTCATGAAAATCCAGTAACTGCTTAGAAAATCTAATTAAAAATAGTTAAAGGCAACCTATAACCTTCACGAACGTTTTTACAGAAGCCAAATTCATCGACTACACGCCGAGAAATTAGATCCCAAACTTTGACAAAAACCTGTTTCTAAAATTTTAGAATTTATAAAAAACCTCTTCGATACGACGTGCGTCCCGCCAATCCGGGCGACGCGGTCGTGAACCGAAAGCATCAAAAGGTGCGTAACGGCTTCATGGTCGTGTGGGCTTTGACAGAATTCAAATTGGTCGCATGTACGCAACAAATTTGATGTGTATTGTAGAAGCATAGAATTTCAGGCGCATCCACAGGCCAAAAATCCTATACGCCTTAACACCACATACGCCAGGGAACTCAGACGAGATACTTGGCACAGCAGAAGCATAAACATCAAAAGAAAGGTTTTTATTACATAAATGAAAATCTATTACACATCTAAAGTTTACAAAGGAGGATTTCTACAAAAAGAAAGATCCTAAGTCTACAACCGGGCGCAGCAGCCGCCCCGTGCCCCCAACCAGGTGCATTATCCGCCAGGCGCATTATCCGCCAGGCGCATCACTTCAGCATCTCAGTCAGACGTATTCCTCAGCCTCTTCAGGCAAGCGTACCTCTTTCGGTGTCACAGGCAGACGCATCATAAAGTCTTAGCATATGTGCTCTGCTCTAGCCGGAGAAAGAGCCTCCAAAGCCAAAGGAAGAGAAGAGCACCGAAATCGACCTGCGACTAAGGGAGCAGCTTTCAACCAGAATGGGCAACACCCACGCAGAGAAGGAGCTCTCCAAAGCCCAAGAAAGATGATCGGCGCACCACAATTCCGACCTGTGGCTCTTTCGGTATCACGAAGACGGGGCTCGGGCATCCTTATCTTTGGATGCAACAGGCACCTTCTGCTTGCCTCAGGAACCCTCGACCCCGACTTTTGGATGTAACAGTCACCTTCAAATTGCATAAAGGAGGATAATTCATCGCATCTTCACCATCGGGAGCATCTCTTCAACAGACTGTGCTAGACCAGATGGATTCGTTCGGAAAGACGTGAGAGAACGAGAGGCAAACTCTCTCCTTGCTGCTATTTATAGGCCGGGCAAATCAAATCCATGCGCCAAGTGGCTGGCTCTTCGAATTTTGTGCAATGAATTTACATTTATGGTGATGAACCTGACGCTTCGAATTCAGCTAAAGTCAAAATGGCTATTTAAAGCACTTGAAGACCGCAACAGTCGGACCATTAAAGACGTGCCATGCAAACGGATGCGTCGGACAGACCGTGCATCATACAGATGCGCCCATCAGCACCAAGCGCCCTATGAAGATGTACCCCATCATCATCATGTGCCTAGTGGGACGCATATCAATGCGCCCGCTTAACAGTCCATCACCTGTCAAAGAACATTAAATGCTGAAGTCTGACGTGACAACAACTACTCCCCAAGGACTGAACAGATGACAGATTTTGCAGAATACGAAGCATCTCTGACTGCAGTATCATCATTACTTTCTTCTGGCGGCTACGAGCCACGTGGCCACCCAACTATCCGTATGCGCCTCCGCAGCCATGCGCCCAGATCTCTGCATGCGCCTCAAAAGCCATTCGTCTCAGACTTTTCTCTGATCCCTAAAGACAGAAGTCAAGTCATTTCTAAAGCCTCGCATGCACCTCAAAAGCCATGCGCCTAAACTGGTTCATGACTCCTAAAGGTTACGGGCCGAACTGATGCGCCTGATTCTTGGCGCATCCCGTCAGATCATTTTCAAAATTTAAAATTCGAGAGCTACGGACAAGCGTCATATGTCCTTTGACTCAGCTCAGTCCATACAGGGGTGCTAACCACCCAAGATCTCAGCAATCGAAGAATCTTTCCTGCTGCCATGTGCCGGCTCTTTTACAGTCCACAGGCACAGCAAGAAAGATTCAACTCCTATCAAGGCGCATTATCCATGTGCCTCCTTCAGCTACCCCCACGTGGCGTCCCTACGGCCAGGCACATCCTACATATGCGCGCATAGACAGCCCCAACCTGCTGCCTATAAATAGAGGGATCATTCCTTCAGCACACACACATACACACACAGAGGAGCAGTCATACATACATACAGAGAGACAGAGACACTCAACATCTTCTTCCTCTCCTCAAGCTCCAGTACCCAGATCAACTCAGACCTTCAGAGAACCAAGAACCGTCGTCAGATAGTCAACGGAGTCAACGCATTACCACTCGCTCCATCGATACAGGACCCAGATATATAAAAGTGTACTCCTATGACTACATCTATGTCCTATATTGTAACACTATTTTGTTTGTAATTAAAATTTTCATCTCAAAGATTTTAATGGCAAACAAGCTGGCGACTCTGCTGGAGACCTCTTTCTCCTCCGACGAGAAGGCTGTGTCGCAATCTGACAACGTGAAGGTGGGTTCCTCCCACAAGACGCTGGTCGTACGCCTCAATCAACAGGTGTATAAAGAATTCATCTCTGAAGGCAGCGCGAGTCCTTCGAAGCGGCTGCCAAAGCCGAAGAAGGTGCGCCAAGTCTTGGTGCGTAAGGTCGAGGCCTCGGGCACCACCACCGAAAGGGATGTGCCGCTGCAGCCCATCCGTCCTGCTGACGTTCTCAGCAACCATGATGCGCCGCTGCAGCCCATCCTTCCCGCTGACGCCCTCAGCAACCAGAATGCGCCTGCGGGTCTCTCGGGGAAACGTGGGGCCGACCACATTCACCAACCATCTTCTTTTCAATCAAAGAAGATGCGCCGACGGAGCAGGGGCGCAGCCAACGCCCCGTGCATTAGCTCTGATGCGCCATAGAAGGCATCTGTCTTTGACAGACTCACTCGCTGTCATGGCGAGGAGGATTTGGATTCTGAATACTACGCACCCCAGCGTGATGGCATGAAGAAGTCCAAGGCAGCACGGGCCATGCGCCTTAAACGTGTTATGCCAGCAGCGAGCTAGAGGCATGCACTCAAAATCATGTGCGCTGCCGATGATAAACTGTATAAGAAGGTCGACTCGGGTGCTTCTGTGCCACAAACGGGTCAATCTTCAAAGTCCTCATGCCGTTTGGGCGTATCAAACAAGCTGCGTGAGGCAGACTCAGTGGTCTTGAACCCCCGCGCTTACTTCGGTTGTACGTCTGAGGCTGGTTCAAGCCATATCAAATATTGTTCCCCCACTATTGATCTTGACACATCTTTTGTGTCAGATCAGAGGGTACAACATTCACCTGATCAACCCGGTGCTTGGCCTTGCCATGCGCCTGATGGAGGTATGAAGTGGGCACTCTCTCCCAATGATTTGTGCAATATGATTAGTCACAAGCGCCGATCAGGAGAGACGACCAACAAGCACGATACGCCCCTCACAGGACACACTTGTGCTGTGGTCACCATCAACTGTTGTTGCAAGACAGCAGTTCCATCACAGAGGCAGTCGGTGTTCCAACGACTGCAATCATCAATACCTCTCCGCCATCACATCGGAAGGAAGATACCAACTGATGGGGTGCCAGAACCGAAGGTTGCTTCATGCAACGTGATCTCTAATTCACCATCAATTCGGAGAATGACTGGCAGCTCCTCAACCTCGTCTTCATCCAAAAGTCAGCCGAGGAGGACCAAGACAACTGTTCCATCCTCGGGTGTGTCACTACCACCTTTCTAGCTTGGGGGTATTTTGGTCATTTTTCAAATTTTGGAAAATTTTGGAATTATTATGTATTATTATGATTGATTAGAATTAATATAATTTTTGGTGATTTTTGGTAATTTTTAGGATAATTGATTTTGGGCCTATAGTTGACTTTGACTTGTGTTGACTAGAAGACTAACCTAGTGACTAATCTAGGTTATGGCCACTTAGTTAGGTTAAGTAACCTTGGTTTGACCTAATTTAATAAGGTTTAGGTCATTGGAACTAGTTAGGAGTGATTTGGAGTTGTTTAGGCTAATATGGTTTAAAACTTCATAAGTCATGACTTATGGTTCTAACCATTTAATAAACAACTTAGCCATAGCCTTTGAGACTTGGCCCAAAGCCCAAATTAGCAACCCAAACATTTTGTCCAGCCAACCTAGGGATTCCCCCACTATAAAACCCCTCCTAATTTCTAGGGCTAGCCTCCTTTCCATAGGAATCCATTTCAAGAAGAAAGAGGTGAGCTCCCATCTTTAGAAATTCATAATAAATCTATTTTAGGTCCTTTTTCCCTCAAACTAGTTGCATTAGATCCTAATATCAATATTCTTGCTGTTGGTATTGATTGTTTGCAGGGAAACAACAATTTGTGAGATTTGGGTGGTTGTGGAAATCATTCCATTTGGGGATTTTTCACCCATTGTTCATTAATAGGTAACTTTCCCATTTCTCCATGGATTTTTATTTTGTCTTCACCAATAGGAAGCCCTAAGGGTCCCCTAAGATTCTGGATAGGATTTGTGTCGGGTGTCATAGGTTTCGTGTCCGTTCTGGACACATATCAGGGCTAGTGTAGACTGTTTGTCGAAATGCCTCAAAGGGCATTTCGATCTTGTTTGTTCAATATTTTTAAATAGAAATGTTAGTTTAGATCTTGTTTATTGTTTTCTGTTCTTGTATGTTTGTGTCAGTGTCGTTTCGTGTCGGATTTATAGCTTAGACACGCGCATGCACACGCTCGCGCGCGTGCTACAGGGATCCCCTGCTACTCGGGGGCAAATACTCTGTGGACACGACACTTGGACACGAGATTTTTGGCACACACGTTGGGGCAGTGTCTATCACGACACTCCCCAAGTGGCACGACCTCTCGTGTCGTGTCGTGGGAGCACGAGACACTGTACTGGTTTTCGCACAGACTGTGTTGTCGTGTGTATGGCCACTGATACGCGAGTGTAAGTCAGACACAGCGACACGAGGATACTGTGCAGACACATAGACATGGACATCTAGACCTATACTAGGTGGGGACACGAGCACATGGCCTAACACGTGCTGTGTCGTGTGCACGACATACGTGCACATACGCACGAGACAGTGCACTGCTGTGCAGTACCAGTGTGCTGTTTTGGTTTTATTGTTGTGGACACGTCGTGTCTGGCTATGGTGGATACGAGATAATCACAATGACACGAGTACACCCTATAGTTTCATTACCAACCATTAGATTCATATTTTAGTTTGGTTTCAACATCAATTTCTCATTTACCTTAAATTTACTGATACATGTTATTTTTAGTTTATGTCCAGTTTTAAATTCGAACTTTGGCAATCATTTTAGCTAGTTTAAATACTGTAAATCACATGTTTAGATCCCTAATATGGTTCACCTATAAGTTATCTACTTGTATGCTAAATTGGGAGGATTTTGGTTATGTTTTGAACTCGAAATGGGAGTGATAGGTCTGGACTGATTTTACAAGACTGAAAAATCGATTTCCTGAGATGTGTTGATGTTTTGAACTCAATTCAGAGTTCAGTTGTAACCTGAGAGTTACTGAATCGATTTCCTTCCTCTTTTAGCTGAGATTAACAGGAATGGGTTGGTTTCTTAATTCTAAACTGAGACTGTTAGTTAAGGATTTGATTTCCTTTCCTATTGTAGCCTCACACACATTGTACTTTCTGTTTCCTTCCTCACTCACTCATGCATACACACCCTGTATTTGTTTTCCTTTCACTGTTTTGTGGTTCACACAGTTTTCCTCTCATTCCTGCACACTAGTTACATGTATACTGTTGAATGTTGCACTGTTTTTATGTGCCATATACACACACACCCCCACAGCAGTTTGCACACTGTTACTTCACTGTTTTATCTTCCCTGCATATATGTGTAATCCCTGCATTGTATACACACACACCACAGCACACACACACACACACACACACACACACTATCCTCCTCTTTTTTACTGTTTGTTATATTCCTGCATATATATATAGTTAATTCCTGTACACACACACACATTTTAATTATCCTTCCACACCCACAGCTGCACTTGTTTACCCACACCCCAATTCATGTTGTACCACATACAAATTCTCATGTTTCATATATGCCTAACTAATGTAAAGTACATAAATGAACCTCTAATATATGTGTCTATATATAATGCAATGTGTTGTATATTGTAGGCTATTAGATACATTGTGATATGTGTGTTCCTATACATATGAATATGGTTTATATAGAGGGTTACATTGTGTATTGATTGGGGGATGCCATGATAGTAGGCTCATGGGTTGTATAGGTTATACAGTTCATGTATGTGCCATATATTGTGTATAACTTGGTATTACTATATATAGGTTTTGTGTATTCACTTGTGTTGTGAATAGGCCTAGGCAAGTTTGGTATAGCTTGGTGAGACTAGATAGGGCTTGTACTACATTATTAGACTTCGTATAGCCTAGTTAGACTTGTTAGACCTAGTTAGTTGAGTTTAGACTTGATTAGACTTGGTTGACCTAGTTTGACTTCTAGGGTTGACCAGAGTTGACCAAGAGTTGACTTTGGCCTAGATTGACCTAGAATCATGTAGAATGCATAGTAGGACTCCATTTTACTATTCTGGACTTGTTGTGACTTGTGCTGTTCTGATTAGGAGCCAGACACCACTCCTCGGACGGTACCTTTCATATTGGACACTCAGTTACAGGCGAGTACATTCTCTGATCATTTCATATCATGTTTAGAATTATTTTCTGCAGTAGACTACTTTACTTGTACTGTCACGATGGTCACACGGATTGGTACTATATGGATCCTTTCTTGAGATGTTATCCTTAGGGAGCATCGGGTACTACATGTTCTGTGCGTTTCACTTACATGGCGTATCACTATGCTTCATTGGTTCTTTGATCACTTACGACATATACTCTTATGATCGTAGAGTCTTTCTAGAATCCTTATCCCATTTATGGGACTACTATGTATCACCTTCGGGGTCTATCACCTTCGGGGTCTATCACCTTCGGGGTCTACTACCCTTCGGGGGCTGTTACATAGCATCATATAACATAACCTGGCTGGATCCTTGTGTATTGATTGGGGGTACGGGGGAGTAGAATTGGACATGTGAATATACCCAAGTAGTATCTTATCAGAATCTCTTCCATAGTGCCTTATCAGAATCTCCTATGCCATTTACATGTCTATATTGTACTCTGACTCACTAGTCACATGATAGTTCTCTATTTATAGTAGATATTTCTCTTACAGCTTTCTCTCTCTGTTTACATACTGTACTTCTTTCAGTACTTGTATCTTACTTTACTGCATGATTATATCTTCTAACCTGCTATGATCTGTTGAGATGTACTGTACTCGCTCCTGTCTTGACTGGACCTGTTGAAAATATTACAGAGGACGAGGAGGAGGCTTGCCTGGACACTTACTACGGGGCAGCCTTAGATGACACCTGCGAGCTGGACCCTCAGGAGGACCCAGCTCTAGCTGAGAAGATCACCCCGATTGCCTAGACTAGACTAGTTAGGCAGTACTTTATGCAATCTTGAGACATGTCTTAGTTAGATTTTATTTGGAGTTATGAGTTGTATATATTCTTTCATCTGAGACCTTGTACTGTTGGATATTGCTGGGATTATCTTAGACTACTGCTATTTCATCTATTTACTTCCTTGAGTTCTATTTCATTTTGTGCTATCTCTTCCTTAGTTGTGATTGAGTTTTACTGTTATGTCACCCCCATTAGGGAGTATAAATTGTTTAGATGTATATTGTTAGATGTATGTTGACCTAGGACAGCGCTCTACCGTCGACACTGCGGCGTAGGCTAGGCGTTGTTACATTTTCGTACCCTCACAGTGGGTGCGGGTCGTGACACGTTTTAGTGGTAGCCCATGCAGGTCGACTAGAAGTGTAGTGGTATTCGAATTAGAGTATCACTACAGCCTGCAGTAGGATATAGGACATTAATTTTAAGATACTCAATCACTTTAGGAAAATTTCTTTTATTGCCATCTAAATCCTTGTCAGCTGATCCTTTGAATTATAATTGTCCGCCTTTGTTATTTCGCTTCTTTCTCAAAAATTGATACTCTTGTTTGTCTATCTTCAGGATGGTAGAGACTAGATCGCAGCGTGCCATTCATGAGGATGCTATAGAGGGGACTGCTACCTCTCAGCCAGCACGGCGAGGCCAGGGGACTGCAGCTCCTGCCACCTCAGCTCGTGTTGAGACCTCGGCAAGCCGCAGCAGGGGGTATGCATCCACCGACTGGGAGGTAGGACCCGGTCATTCCAGAGGATCCCTTCCAGCCGCCACCGCCTAAAGTCAACACTACCTCCGGGTTCCCGTTTCAAGTCGGATTGAGCTGAAATTCGAACCCGACTCAAATAATCCCAAAACAATATCATAAATAATAAAATAAATTTTAAAAATATTTCAAAAATATAAATGACAAAAATATCCCTGTTTCTGAAAACTGGGGGTGACAAATTCCTCGAAATTAAAACCAAACAATAGTAAAAATGTCAAAATCACAAGTCATAATTTTAAATAGTTTAAAAATGATTAAAAATCACCAAAAATCATAATATAAAATAATAATCAATAAATAAAAATTATAATTACAAAATTTCAAAATTACCCTCATCTAGAAAACTGGGTGTTACAATACACCATTCTCCTTAGTCTACGGGAGTGAAGCGGTACTGCATCTCGAGATTCAGATACCCTCGCTCCGTATAGCAATCACGAATCAATTGACAGAAGAAGACAATCAGCGTCGTCGTCTGCGAGAATTGGAGGCACTTGACGAAAAGCGCCTTCTAGCTCAACAGCGCATTGAACTCTATCAAGCCCGCATATCATAGGCTTTCAACAAAAAGGTCAAGCAGAGAACTTTCCAAGTCGGCGACCTGGTGCTGGCAGTCAGAAGGCCGATGGTGTTGACTCATAAAACACCCGAAAAGTTCAATCCCAAGTGGAAAGGACCTTTCATCATAGAGACGGTATACTCGAACGGTGCTTACCGTCTCGCCAAACCCAACGGGGACTTGTTCATGATGCCCATCAAAGGCAAGTTCCTAAAGAAGTACTACTCTTGACATCCTCCAGATATGTGCTTCTATCTCTACCCAACAAGGGAGTCGATGGACTCGATCCTTAGGGTTTACATACGTCTCCCTTCCCCAAACTATTGTGCTTTCGGAACCCAGCTGTTCTGCGGTATTCTATCCTCATTAGAAGAACAACCACGTCCACATTACCTCTGAGTTGCTCCTCTACGCCCTGCAAAACATAATCCTACACCACGTAAGATTATGTTGCTCATCATGTTTACCACGTCTACATTACCTCTGAGTAAACATTTCCGTACAGACAACCCCTGCGTTGCTGTACATCGATCGCAGAACTTTCACGTCCATATTACCTCTGAGTAGTTCCGCGTTCCCCCCTTGAGTTATTCCTACCACGTCCATAACACCTCTGAGTAGGAAGATTCCATCATTTTGAACCCTATGTCTGCCACATCCACATCACCTCTGAGCAAACATGTTGGTTCTCTGAAACTTATTATCTGTACCTAAGACCAAGGTGCACAAAAGATAATAGGTCCACACAAATCATCAAGTTCATGACAGCAAAAATGAACACACCATAAAACTCTGTATTCTTTATTTAAAAAGTAAAGGATTACACCCTCAGCAACAGGGTGCAGCTCACCCGCGTGTCCCAAACTCATCCGAGAAATACTGAGAAACACCCACCTGTAACCGTCGACCGAACATCAGCGGGAGTAGTGACAACGGGAGCATCCTCTTCGTCGAACCTTGCCGGCTCCTTTCCCTTGTTGCGCCCTCGGCCAGCACCGCCACGAGGAGTTTTGGGAGCCATCTCGAAAGAAGGAGAAGTTTAGGGTTTTTGAAAGAAAGAACTCTAAAAAAAAGAAAGCTTTTTGGCAGAAAGTGGAAACCTCTCTCCATCAAATGCCTATTTATAGGCTTGGGCGACGTCATCCACCGCCTCGGGTTCTACCAAATGATAACGACAGATAATCCAAAAGATCATTATTAAATCTTTTATTTATTTTGAAGCATTATCATTTGCATCTTAAACTGAAGGGCATGCGCCCCGTCATAGAAGCGCGGAGCCATCATTCGCCTAAAACAATCATGCGCAACATTGAAGATGCCACCATGCTTCTTATTCAAAGTATTCCAAAACTTGCTGAAAAGTTTTAAAAACTTTGAAGGGGGTCTTGTAGAAGCATGGAATTTCAGGCGCATCCATAAGCCAGAAATCCTATACGCCTTATCACCACATACGCCAGGGAACTCAGACGAGATACTTGGCACAGCAGAAGCATAAACATCAAAAGAAAGGTTTTTATTTCATAAATGAAAATCTATTACACATCTAAAGTTTACAAAGGAGGATTTCTACAAAAAGAAAGATCCTAAGTCTACAGCCGGGCGCAGCAGCCGCCCTGCGCCCCCAGCCAGGAGCATTGTCTGCCAGGCGCATCACTTCAGCGTCTCAGTCAGGCGCGTCTCTTCAGACAGGCACATAACTTCAGCGTCTCAGTTCGGCGCATTCCTCAGCCTCTTCAGGCAAGGGTGCCTCTTTCGGTGTCACAGGCAGGCGCATCATGAAGTCTTAGCATATGCGCTCTGCTCTAGCCGAGAAGAGCCTGTAAAGCCAATGGAAGAGAAGATCACCGTAATCGACCTGCGGCTAAGGGAGAAGCTTTCAACCAGAATGGGCAACACCCATGTAGAGAAGGAGCTCTCCAAAGCCCAAGAAAGATGATCGGCGCACCACAATTCTGACCTATGGCTCTTCCGGCATCACGGGGACGGGCTCGGCATCCTTATCTTTGGATGCAACAGGTACCTTCTGCCTGCCTCAGGAACCCTCGACCCCGACTTTTGGATGTAACGTCACCTTCAAAGTGCATAAAGGAGGACAATTCGTCGCATCTTCACCCTCGGGAGCATCTCTTCAACAAACTATGCTTGACCAGATAGATTCGTTCGGGAAGATGTGAGAGAACGAGAGACAAACTCTCTCCTTGCTGCTATTTATAGGCCGGACAAATCAAACCCATGCGCCAAGGCTGGCTCTCCGAATTTCGTGCAATGAATTTACATTTAAGGTGATGAACCTGACGCTTCGAATTCAACCAAGTCAAAAATGGCTATTTAAAGCACTTGAAGACCGCAACAGTCGGACCATTAAAGACGCGCCATGCAAACGATGCACCGAACAGACCGCACATCATACAGATACGCCCATCAGCACCTAGCGCCCTATGAAGACGCGCCCCATCCGTCATCATAGCCTAGTGGAACGCATATCAATACACCCACTTAACAGTCCATCACCTGTCAAAGAACATTAAATGCTGAAGTCTGACGTGACAACAACCACTCCCAAGGACTGAACAGATGACAACTTTTACAGAATACGAAGCGTCTCTGACAGCAGTATCATCATTACTTTCTTTCGGCGGCTATGAGCCACGTGGCCACCCAACTATCTGCATGCGCCTCCGCAGCCATGCGCCCAAATCTCTGCATGCGCCTCAAAAGCCATGCGCCTCAAACTTTTCTCTGATCCCTAAAGACAGAAGTCAAGTCATTTCTAAAGCCTCGCATGCGCCTCAAAAACGATGCGCCCAAACTGGTTCGTGACTCCTAAAGGTTACGGGCCGAACTGATGTGCCTGATTCTAGGCGCATCCCGTCAGACTATTTTCGAAATTCTAAATCCGAGAGCTACGGACATGCGCCACGTGTCCTTTGACTCAGCTCAGTCCTTACAGGGGTGCTAACCACCCAAGATCTCAGCAACCGAAGAATCCTCCCTGCTGCCACGTGCCGGCTCTTCCGCAGTCCACAGGTGTAGCAATAAAGATTTAACTCCTATCAAGGCGCATCATCCATGTGCCTCCTTCATCTACCACCACGTGGCGTCCTCACGGCCAGGCGCATCCTACATATGCGCGTATAGGCAACCCCAACCTAGCCTATAAATAGAGGGATCATTCCTTCAGCACACACACACAGAGAGAGCAATCATACATACAGGCAGAGAGACAGAGCACTCAACATCTTTTTCCTCTCCTCAAGCTCCAGTACCCAGATCAACTCAGGCATTCAGAGAACTGAGAACCGTCGTCAGATCGTCACGGACGAGTCAACGCATTACCACTCACTCTATCGACATAGGACCCAGATAAAAAAATTGTACTCCTAGGACTACATCTAAGTCCTACATGTAACATTGTTCTGTTTGTAATTGAAATTTTCATCTCAAGATTTTAATGGCAAACACGTATCCGTCAAAATTTACCGTATCAGCCTCTGTGCAAATTCCTCAATTAATTCGTGCACGTTCGTCAGATCAAGACGAAACTTGTGCCATCAGGACCGTATCATTTTTCTGGTCCTGTATGCCAAGTTTGGTCCGATTTTGAGACAGTTGATTGGTTCGCCGTTTTGTGGGCCCCACGATCCGATTCAACGGGCAATTTTGTGCACGGCCTACCGGAATCCAAAATTGGACATACCGTTGGGTTCGTATCATCAAACCGGATCGTAGACATGTACTTTGACGACTTTAGAGACCATTGACTCTGGCACATTTTTTGGTGTAAAGCGGATCCAACGGCGGACACCGTTTTGGCCCAAATTACTGTTTTGCCCCTTTGTCCAGAATTGGACTTAAGGACAGGCAATCCTAGCTAATTTGACTATCTGAGATTGTTG
>JANAVB010035419.1:1106772-1239624 GCA_029216955.1 Iris pallida | reverse complement strand
AGACTGTAATAGAGCATATACAATAAATCATGGAGTGTACATGTATGTATCATGGCATGGTAAGCTGTAGAGCTAGAGCTAGAACAAAAAAATACGGATCATGGTATGTACACAAGTCAAGAAAAGCCATATGTCCAATGTGTGTGAGTAATAGTTTCAGCTTGTGATCGCTTGGGTACCTGTCAAGAATCGGCCTGGCAAGTCATAAGTGCGGTATATGACTCACACTGTTCGGGAATGCGGGATGGATCTGATCACAGGCCTACGCTACTACTCCCCCTACCCCAACTGGTAGAATGGATCCAAACAGGACACTCACTGCACGGGATTCTAATGAGAAGGTAGCTAGCCTTCTCTAGAATCATGACCACATATTGAGCAAGAGTTACAAGGGAGCTTGCACAATACATCCCAACCTAAGAAGGAGAAAATATCTCTCGTCGGGATCCAAGAATACCAATCCGTGAGAACCATGTGTCAGGAATATCATATCAACACTAAGTACATGAATCATAACAGTTTCATAAATTGGGAATAAGTAGCAGAGAATGTACTCGCCTGTAAGATGATAAAATATGTCGACCGGATCAACTGCAGTGTCTCGATGACCTATAGAAACAAGACGTATCAATACTAAGTTTAGAAAGTAAAGTTAAATCAAATTAAATCTATTTAGTCATTCTAGGTCAAGACATGTATAGTCGGGTCAATCTTGGTCATGGAAGAACATTGAAAGTTAATCCGAATTAAACTAGGTCGAAAACTGGCTTATCGTTGACTTTTGGTCAACGGTCAACTATGGTCAACTCTAGGTCAACCCTAGGTCACTGGTGACTAATAGTTGATTTTTAGTCAACTGTCCAAGTTAAATGGAATTTGGAACTAAATTGGGTAAAGTGTTGACCCATAGTTGACTTTTAGTCTAAAAGTCAACCATGGTCAACCGGGGTCAAGACTAGGTTTGACGGCTAATTCTACTCATTACCAACCTCTACAACCTATACCAAGTCCATCTTGGACTTCAAACTCAAATTCTCGGCCGTAGGCCAATTCCTAATTTACCCTTTTTAGGGTAAATTTTAGCCTAGGTGAAACCTAGTTAGCCTACCTACGCTTAGTATTTTGCCCGTGCTCTCTAGGGTATAGGGTACTAGCCTATAGGTTCGTTATTGTCACGACCCGCACCCTAGAGTTAGGGCACGAGAACGTAACAACGCCCAGCCTACGCCGCAGTGTCGGCGGTAGAACGCTGTCCTAGGTCTCAATGCATCTAACAGTATAAGACTAAACAGTTTTATACTCCCCGAATGGGGGTGCATAGCAGAATGTAAACTCAATCACATCTAAGGTAGAGCATAAAGGAAGATAGATAAAACATGAAATCGAAAAGAGATACAACAAATAAGTCTAAGTGTCTAAGATACAAACTCAGAATACATCTCAAAACTCAAAACAGTAATCCAAAATACCACTCAAGATGACTGAAAATAACTATAAGCAAAACCCTAGCTATCTATGCAACCTCTACTGTCTTCTCTAGGCTAGCAGGCAACCTCCAGGCTATCTGTAAAATTTATCAACGGTCCAGTCAGGATTGGAGCGAGCACAGTACATCTCAACAGATCATAGCAGGTTAGAAAATAATCATGCAGTAAAGTAAGATAAAGGATCTGAAGGAAATACAGTATGTAAACAGAGAAAAGAACTGTAATAAAAATATCAACTATACATAGAGAACTAACAGTGACTAGTGAGTCAGAGTAAAAATATAAACATGTGAATGGCATAGGAGATTCATGACTACAGCTAAAAGAGTATTCATGACTACAGCTACTTGGATAATATTCACATGTCAATTTCTACTCCCCCATCCCCAATCAATACACAAGGATCTGTTCAAGTTATGTTAAGATTCGTGAAACTTCACATGGCTCATAAAATGAGTGATACGTGAAGGTGATTCATGATGGCTCTGTGAACATGAGAGTACATGTGTCACAAGCGATTCGTGAATCAGAGGAAGCATAGAGATACGTGATGATTCGTGAAACACAAAACATGCAGTATCCGATGCTCCCGAGGGGGATAAAATCTCATGAAAAGATCCATATAGTACCAATCCGTGTGACCAACGTGACAGTATCAAGTAAAGTAATTTAAAGCAGAAAATAATTCTAAACAGGATATGAAATGATCAGAGAATGTCTCGCCTGATATCTGAATATCCAAGGTAAAGATACTGTCCGAGGAGAGGTGTCTGGCTCCTAATTAGAACAGCATAAGTCACAACATGTCCAGAAGGGTAATATAAAGCACTACAATGCATTCTACATGAATCTAGGTCAACTAGGCCAAAGTCAACCCTTGGTCACTCTGGTCAACTGCACTAGTCAAACTAGGTCATGTCCTAACCCATAAGTCTTACTAGGCCTAACCAAGACTATCCTAGCAGCACACATCAATACAAGGCTATACAAGCCAACATACACCCAACTCTATATAGCATGCAATTATTCAATACTCAAATAGCAAGAATTCACATTGGATATACACTAGGTAATCTATTACTTTAATATTATGTCTACACATATATACACATGCATATATTGGTATTCATATATTTCTATAATCATGGCATTTCAAATGGTTATATAACTTATATATTACAACACAATATGCTAACATATATATATTATACATACATAGCTAAGTTAACTATATTCATAAATACTTATTTAAGAGGCTATGTGTGTGTATGTGAACATGGCAAAGGGGCAAGTGAGGGTTAAATGGGCATACATAGTATATACATATCAAGAGTGTCAAAGTGTAAGTGAACAATGTGTCAAGTGTGATAGTGTCAACATAGTGTAAGGGGGTACATGAGGTAATATAGGATTTGTGTTAACAGAGAACATTACATCTCATTAACTTGTATATTGCATACATTACATCTATTATTACATTACATTCATGCTTGCATTCATTCATCATTCATTTATTCTCTTGTACCACTATATGCACCATACATTACATACTATGGAACCTACATATTCATTACAAGCCATACTTATACATGCTTACATTAGATAGGATACTTACACCTCATACATCATTATTTAACCATTTACTCATGCTTGCATTCTCTATTTAATTACATAATGTATATACATTAACATGGGTTAAAATCAAATAGAACATTATATTACACACAAGGGTGCATAAAATGCATATGCCGAATAGTAACTCTACTACTAATCAATACTGTACCATCTCAGCATGAATTAAATTTAGGATTAAGTATGTTATAGATCTATGTGTTAGCTTTCCGAAACTTCAAACGGGTCGCGTTTTCGTTCCGAAACTCCCGGAATCGCGAAAACACCGAGAACGCGTTTTGTCTTCGTACATCTGACACTCAAATAATTCTCCAGAAGTTACAGAAAGAATTAGACCTATTAATACATGTTTTTTGGAAATCTAACTTCAATACGCTTCTTTTAAAAAAAACGGGAGATTAAACCGAGCTTTGAGCTAGAAGTTATGACATTTCTAAATTATGGCTGAAATTAAAAACGTGGATAAAATCATGACGGATTTAGGTAGTTTGAGACAAAAAACACAAGTATAACATAATATATCAAGAACTCACTCTCTACACTAATAATATATATGAGACACTATAGAACACATCTCCAATACAAAAATATGAGATTAAACATGTAATAATTCATTCATACATAACAACAACACATAGTGTGTCCAAATTTGGGATTTTCCCATATGGACACAACCACAACACAAAGGACACTCCTATGACCTCCAAATGGACACGAAATGGACACAAATGGAGATACACCATGGGGGTCATTCCTATGGTTCAAAATAGACCTATATGCATGAGAAATGAAAAGGAGAAGGGATTTATACCTCCCGGTGGATCGAATCGAAGAAAAGCCTTCCCGGAGCGACACCGACACGTAGAGATTCCAAAAGGACACGAACGAGCTCTGAATCCTCCCAAACTTGGGTAGCTTCCTCCTTGGCTAGAATGGAGAAGGAAAGAATAAGATTTGGTGGTGAAATGGAAGGATTTTGGTGGAGAAATTGCTAGGATTGCTCTCTAGGAATTTGGGAAAGAACAAGAGAGAGAGTGTGGATGAGAATAATGAAATGAACTTGAGCCTATCCTTTCCCAAAGTGGCTGGCCATATGGGGCTATTTGTCCTATTATGGTAAGGTCCAAAATGCCCCCACTAACCTATTCTATGAGTATTAGGAAAGGGCTAATTGGTTGGGGCTAAATTAGTCATTCTAAAGTCTCTAATCACACTAACCTCTAATAATAATTAATCTAACCTCTAACTAAATATTTCTATAATGTGGACTAAAATTAATATCATGTGGGCCATGCCTAACTAGTGTGTGGGTCCCACTAGAGTCAAACTACCTCCGGGTCCCTGTTTCAAAGTCGATTGAGTTGAAATTCGAACCCGACTCAAATAACCCCAAAATAATATCATAAATAATAAAATAAATCAAAATATTCAAAGAGGTCAAATGCAAAAAATATCCTTAGGCCAAAAATGATATTAAAATATCATAATCACATGGTTAGGCTCTAGGTCAAACAGTCTCTAGGGTTTCACTAGCAAAACGTCAAAACCACAAGTCATTGATTAAATAATTTTAAAATAATTTAAAATCACCAAAATCATCATGAATTAAATATCATTATTAAAATAATTATAAACCGAAATTTCAAAATTATCCTCATTGGGAAACTGGGTGCTACAACTCTACCACCTTAGAAAATTTTGTCCTCGAAATTTAAGATCGATAGTACTCCTTCTAGAGCCTCTATCCTACCCAATATCTAAGGTAACACTTCCTATACTGGAATATAAACGGACATCTTAAAAGTGTCAATCTAGGAATACCTCCAATACTGCTCTGCTGTACGGCGGTAATGGAACTTCAATAGAATATGGACTGGAACCTATATCCAAGGGACTGGACCTATTTTAAAGTGGTCTTAACTAAGGATAAAAAGGAACTGATCATAGGCTATAGGTATGCTCAAACTATTATCTTCCTATTAACCATCTATTAATACATTCTATCTATTACCATAGGAACGATGCATTACTAAGACATATAGGCCCCTATCTCTCATAACACATTTATACTCACCAAAAGACTAGTACATCCTATCAAGGCTGGTACTATAATCTCTCCTAAATCTCCTAACTATATGTTTATAGACAACATCCCCACATCAAGGACTAACCCTAATATCTACAACTGATACTAATGGAGTGACGTCCCTATTTCCCAACAATCAAGGTCTAAATTTTTTTTATCTAAATCATGCAATTTGAAGGAATAGTATACAAGGTCAGGGCATACCGTAGCAGTTGGAAGTCTCACCTAGGTACACTAATCATTCTAGGTCAAAACAGTACTATGGTATCAACACACAAACAATCTAGGGTGTCCTAATTGGGAAGGTAAGGGAACAACAATCATCAAGGTTGTAGGGCTGTCTACCATCCTATATAAAAATTGGTCATTAACAAGCAACTAAGAAATTATTAAAAGATTACTATTCCATAAAATGGCAAAAATTAAAAATTTAGGCACAACAAATCACAAATAGATTTTTGTCTTGACACGATCTAAGTTGATCATTTCGGGATAAAACGAGACTTGGGCAAGAAGGGAAATCAATGAAATCAAAGTATGAGCACGAGCATCCAATGATGGAGGTTCAGGTCATGATTAAATTTAATTCGACTGAGTACGAATACGAGGTTCATAGGCGATGAAAAGATTTCAAGGAGAATTGTCAAGGCTGTCGCGAATGAGACTCTAGGGTCAAGTTTAACTATGTCTCCATTCTCGTAGATTGATACATGAAAAAGCGAACCAAAGTGCAATAGGTTGATCAGACCATCATGTACCGGTTCTGATTAGACAATATGTTAGTGGGTGACCACCCAATAAAATATGTCATGACCAAGCTCGAAAATAGATAACATTGCAAAACTAAGGCTAATTTAGCAGCACAAGATATAAGGGTGGTAATGATGAAAGGAATTACAAAGTCCAAGTTTCTTAACCAACGGGTCAAGTAATCAGATGAGGTACAAGGTTAAGCATCTAAGGAAACAAGCAGAACACCATCACATGTCGGGTCGAAAGAATTGAGTCAAGGCTGGATTTCTAATTGAAATAAGAAGAAATTTAGTATAATGGTAGAGGTTATAGTTTAGCCAGTTGACCAGAAAATCATATCAAGAAAATAGAGTACAAGAAGACGGGTTTTAGTGGGACATGATATACCTACACAAAGGTGAGCTCGTCTAGGTCTTGCATATAAGATTTGTTGGAGGGTAACAGCTAGTATTACATTCCGAATATCAAAGTCACGATAAGGAACGTCAAGGATCTCAATTAGAAAGTGGGAGTTCAAGAGGTGGTAATTAATGCACAAAAATAATGAAGATCGAGTTAGTCATCTGATAACCAGTTACGTCTTCTCTGAGCTACATAATTTACGTCACTTCTTTAGCCTTTCCCATGCAAAAGATACGAAGATTCAAGGGTTTCGAAGTGCATCTGGTAGGGACGACAAGATATGGGTAATTAATGTAATGAGACAGAGTTTAAGATAAGAGGTAAATAAGAATGCAAGGGAATAATGGCGAAAAAGAATAATGAAGATATGTTCCTTCTCATCGGTTCAAACGAGAGGAACCCATCAAGCTTAAATTCAATAGCAGGGAATGAGGGTGAATCCAAACAAGAGGAAAAGGAATTCCAATTGAAGTTCAAAATGAGTTTCTCAGGGGTCGTCCCAGAAATCTCTCAAAGAATCATAAGTGTGATTGAGTACCTTGGATTTGAAAATATTAATCTAAATACAAAATTAAATCAACAACTACAAAATTTTATCAAAATCATCAACTAATACCAGGATTCAAAGTTCTACAATGAATCCACAAAATCAAATTCAAATCAAGGAAAAAGGTGAATCAAAACAAGGAAAAAGAGTTCAAATCGGAATTCAAAATAAGATTCTCAAGGGTCATCCCAGGAATCTCTCAAGGAATCCTAACAGTGATTGAGTATCCTCTCATCCTAACATCTTAATTTATATATCCTATACCAGGCTCGTAGTAGTACAACTAAGTCGTTGTGCTACTACGAAATTGCACTAATACGAATCTCGACCTGCATGGGCCACCACTAAAAACGTGTCACGACCCGCACCCTAGAGTTAGGGCACGAGAACGTAACAACGCCCAGCCTACGCCGCAGTGTCGGCGGTAGAATGCTGTCCCAGGTCTCAATGCATCTAACAGTATAAGACTAAACAGTTTATACTCCCCGAATGGGGGTGACATAGCAGAATGTAAACTCAATCACATCTAAGGTAGAGCATAAAGGAAGATAGATAAAACATGAAATCGAAAAGAGATACAACAAATAGAAGTCTAAGTGTCTAAGATACAAACTCAGAATACATCTCAAAACTCAAATACAGTAATCCATAAATACAACTCAAGATGACTGAAAATAAACTATAAGCAAAAACCCTAGCTATCTATGCAACCTCTACTGTCTTCTCTAGGCTAGCAGGCAACCTCCAGGCTATCTGTAAAATTTATCAACGGGTCCAGTCAGGATTGGAGCGAGCACAGTACATCTCAACAGATCATAGCAGGTTAGAAAATATAATCATGCAGTAAAGTAAGATAAAGGATCTGAAGGAAATACAGTATGTAAACAGAGAAAGAGAACTGTAATAAAAATATCAACTATACATAGAGAACTAACAGTGACTAGTGAGTCAGAGTAAAATATAAACATGTGAATGGCATAGGAGATTCATGACTACAGCTAAAAGAGTGATTCATGACTACAGCTACTTGGATAATATTCACATGTCAATTTCTACTCCCCCATCCCCAATCAATACACAAGGATCTGTTCAAGTTATGTTAAGATTCGTAAAACTTCACATGGCTCATAAAATGAGTGATACGTGAAGGTGATTCATGATGGCTCTGTGAACATGAGAGTACATGTGTCACAAGTGATTCGTGAATCAGAGGAAGCATAGAGATACGTGATGATTCGTGAAACGTACAAAACATGCAGTATCCGATGCTCCCGAGGGGAATAACATCTCATGAAAAGATCCATATAGTACCAATCCGTGTGACCAACGTGACAGTATCAAGTAAAGTAATTTAAAGCAGGAAAATAATTCTAAACAGGATATGAAATGATCAGAGAATGTACTCGCCTAATATCTGAATGTCCAAGGTAAAGATACTGTCCGAGGAGAGGTATCTGGCTCCTAATTAGAACAGCACAAGTCACAACATGTCCAGAAGGGTAATATAAAGCACTACAATGTATTCTACATGAATCTAGGTCAAACTAGGCCAAAGTCAACCCTTGGTCAACTCTGGTCAACTGCACTAGTCAAACTAGGTCATGTCCTAACCCAGTAAGTCTTACTAGGCCTAACCAAGACTATCCTAGCAAGCACACATCAATACAAGGCTATACAAGCCAACATACACCCAACTCTATATAGCATGCAATTATTCAATACTCAAATAGGCAAGAATTCACATTGGATATACACTAGATAATCTATTACTTTAAGCTATATATGTCTACACATATATACACATGCATATATTGGTATTCAATATTAGGTCTATAATCATGGCATTTCAAATGGTTATATAAACTTATATATTACAACATAATATGCTAACATATATATAATATACATACATAGCTAAGTTAACTATATTCATAAATACTTATTGAAGAGGCTATGTGTGTGTATGTAAACATGGCAAAGGGGCAAGTGAGGGTTAAATGGGCATACATAGTGTATACATATCAAAGAGTGTCAAAGTGTAAGTGAACAATGTGTCAAGTATGATAGTGTCAACATAGTGTAAGGGGGTACATGAGGTAATATAAGATTTGTGTTAACATAGAACATTACATCTCATTAACTTGTATATTACATACATTACATCTATTATTACATTACATTCATGCTTGCATTCATTCATCATTCATTTATTCTCTTGTACCACTATATGCACCATACATTACATACTATGGAACCTACATATTCATTACAAGCCATACTTATACATGCTTACATTAGATAGGATACTTACACCTCATACATCATTTATTTAACCATTTACTCATGCTTGTATTCTCTATTTAATTACATAATGTATATACATTAACATGGGTTAAAATCAAATAGAATATTATATTACACACAAGGGTGCACAAAATGCATATGCCGAATAGTAACTCCTACTAATAATCAATACTGTACCATCTCAGCATGAATTAAAATTTAGGATTAAAGTATATTATAGATCTATGTGTTAGCTTTCCGAAACTTCAAACGGATCGCGTTTTCGTTTCCGGAAACTCCCGGAATCGCGAAAACACCGAGAACACGTTTGTCTTTCGTACATCTGACACTCAAATAATTCTCCAGAAAGTTACAGAAAGAATTAGGCCTATTAATACATGTTTTTGGAAATCTAACTTCAATACGCTTCTTTTAAAAAAAATGGGAGATTAAACCGAGCTTTGAGCTAGAAGTTATGACATTTCTAAATTATGGCTGAAATTAAAAATGTGGATAAAAATCATGACGGATTTAGGTAGTTTGAGATAAAAGAACACAAATATATAACATAATATATCAAGAACTCACTCTCTACACTAATATATATATATATATATATATATATATATATATATATATATATATATATATATATATATATATATGAGACACTATAGAACACATCTCCAATACAAAAATATGAGATTAAACATGTAATAATTCATTCATACATAACAACAACACATAGTGTGTCCAAATTTGGGATTTTCCCACATGGACACAACCACAACACAAAGGACACTCATATGACCTCCAAATAGACACGAAATGGACACAAATGGAGATACAACCATGGGGGTCATTCCTATGGATTCAAAATAGACCTATATGCATGAGGAAATGAAAAGGAGAAGGGATTTATACCTTCCGATAATCGAATCGAAGAAAAGCCTTCCCGGAGCGACACCGACACGTAGAGATTCCAAAAGGACACGAACGAGCTTCGAATCCTCCCAAACTTGGGTAGCTTCCTCCTTGGCTAGAATGGAGAAGGAAAGAATAAGATTTGGTGGTGAAATGGAAGGATTTGGTGGAGAAATTGCTAGGGATTGCTCTCTAGGAATTTGGGGAAGAACAAGAGAGAGAGTGTGGATGAGAATAATGAAATGAACTTGAGCCTATCCTTTTCCAAAGTGGCTGGCCATATGGGGCTATTTGTCCTATTATGGTAAGGTCCAAAATGCCCCCACTAACCTATTCTATGAGTATTAGGAAAGGGCTAATTGGTTGGGGCTAAATTAGTCATTCTAAAGTCTCTAATCACACTAACCTTATCCATAATAATTAGTCTAACCTCTAACTAAAATATTTCTATAATGTGAACTAAAATTAATATCATGTGGGCCATGTCTAACTAGTGTGTGGGTCCTACTAGAGTCAAACTACCTCCGGGTTCCTGTTTCAAGTCGGATTGAGTTGAAATTCGAACCCGACTCAAATAACCCCAAAATAATATCATAAATAATAAAATAATATCAAAATAATTCAAAGAGGTCAAATGCAAAAAATATTCTTAGTCCAAAAATGACATTAAAATATCATAATCACATGGTTAGGCTCTAGGTCAAACAGTCTCTAGGGTTTCACTAGCAAAACGTCAAAACCACAAGTCATTGATTTAAATAATTTTAAAATGATTTAAAATCACCAAAAATCATATCATAAATTAAATATCATTATTAAAATAATTATAAACACAAAATTTCAAAATTACCCTCATTTGGGAAACTGGGTGCTACAGTTATCTACCAAAATACCTAGATAAAGTGGACGTCTAGTCCACCTTACGGCCCGTTGCAGATATCTTGAATATTTCAAGATACGCACTGATACGGTGCGATACCGGCACCCTATGACCCCAATTTTCACTCGGGAGCCTACTCGCAAAATCTAATTCACATAACCTAGGCCTACGTCAAGTTTCGTCGCAATCCGACGCTCCGAGCTCAATTTCTCCTTCTAACTCGATTTCCTATATTTGTGTATCTATCCTTCTACTTCTCAATCTCCTTCTACTTCCTATTCTTCTAATCTTCCTCCTTCTAACCCTCCTACCTATTCTTCTTCTCATTTCTAACTCTTCTCATTCTCTTCCCTCTTCCTATTCTTCTTCCTTTCTCTTCTATTTCTAATTTTCTAACTTCTTAAACTCTCTAACTTTTTCCTACTCTATTCTTCATTTCCCTCACTAATATATATCTATCTATACCTATATAAAAAAAAAAAAAAAATATATATATATATATATATATATATATATACATATATATATATATATAGGTAGGGGGGTTTAGTGTGGAAAAAGGAGGGGGAAATGATGGTTTAAAGGGGGGCTGCTCCCATTGCTGCAGCTACTGCTGCTCCCTGCTATTGCTACTGCTACTGCTCCCTACTGCTGCTGCTGCAGCTGCTCTCCACTGCTGCTGCTGCAGCTGCTCTCTACTGCTGCTGCTGTAGTTCATTCTTCTTCTTCTTCTTTCACTTCTCCTCTTCTCACCTCTCTCTCTCTCTCTCTCTCTATATATATATATATATATATATATATATATATATATATATATATATATATATATATATATATATATATATAAAATATATATATATATACATATCTATTTAGATATCTATCTATCTTTATATATATATCCATATATCAAATCCTCTAACCACCTATCTATATATATACACACACACATCTCTACATATATATATATATATATACACACACACATATAGATACATATATATAAACACACAACCATATATCTATATATATACATATACACATATCCATATATATATATATCTAAATTCATACACACACACACACAAACACACACTCTCACCACCACTCTCCATGACACAACACCACCACCACCATCATTCTCTCATCCTCACACAAATACACATATACATATAATATATACATATATATATATATATATATATATATATATATATATATATATATATATATATATATATATATATATATATATATATATATGCCATTCAAAAAAAAAAAAAATATATATATATATATATATATATATATATATATATATATATATATATATATATACCATTCAAAAAAAAAAAAATATATATATATATATATATACCATTCAATATATAAAAGCCCCAAATTAATCCTTAACCTAGATTTTAGGGAACCCTACCAATCCTAGGGGCAAAGTGTAGAGAATTTACTTCTCAACATTTATTGTGAAGACATTAATGCAAAAGAGTAAATGAAGGAGGGATTAAATTCATACCTAAGCTTAGGTTTCCTTGGAGGAAAGAAAGGGGCTTGGGAAGAAGAAGGAGTTTAGAGAGAGAGAGTTTGACTTGTGAAGGAAAATGGGGGGTGCTCCTAGTCTTGGCCGGCCCAAAGGGGGGGAAATGGGTTTGGGTTTTGGGGATCCAATAAGCCTTCTATCCATTAGACTTATAGGTTTGGTTCAAAAATGAATTTGGTTTGGTTCGGTTTATTCTAAATACAAATTAAGCCTCTTAAATGACTAATTAAGTCATGGAAATAGGGTTAAAGATTTCTAGCCTAATTATGAAAGTGTGTGGGCCAAACACAGCTAGTTTGTGGGTCCCACTAGGGTCCAGGCTACCCGGATCTCCAAATTGAGTCCGAATTGGATAAAATTCAAACCGACTCAAATAAATTCCTAAAAATCATATAAAATCAAATAAAATTCCTAAAATATTATAAAACTTGAAAATGACGAAAATACCCCTAATTTGAAAACTGGAGGTGACAAATCTACCCTCCTAAAAAAAATTTCGTCCTCGAAATTGAATGAGGAATAACGCTGCAATCATGAACAGAACAAGGAAGAAAAAGAAAGAGTTTTACCTCAAGGCTCGAAGAGATATGGGAATCGCTCCTACATGTCGTCTTCCCTCTCCCAGGTGGACTCACCTGGAGAGTGGTGCCTCCATGCAACGCGAACCAAGGGAATGACCTAGTTCCGGAGCACCTTCTCTCTTCGGTCCAAGATCTCGACCGGCTTCTCTGGATAGCTGAGTGTCGGTCCCACCTCGATCTCGGAGTGGTCTAAGACGTGACTGGGATCTTGTAAGCCCCCTGAATTTCACGGCTATTTTAAAATTTTCTAACTAAATTATTTTCGATAAATGTTTTATTATTTAATTGTTTAGATCATTAATGTACCTTTCCATGTCTTTGACTTCTGGAGCGTCAGGGATGCCAATCCTTGGAAACTCTCTTCACGAGTTTTGAAGTAGACAAGATTATCTTCGTTTTGATATATCGTGTCCCACTTGAACTTGTTCCTTTGTGCTCTTTTTGTATCGCGCAACTTCGGGTCAACTTAGACCGATTAATCGTTGAATATTATTCCCACTTTTATTTTTGATCATCGTTTGCACGTTACCGTTGCTTTTAATTTAGGAGCGCCAGATCAGCCATTTTCTCGAAACCAACTTCTCATAAATGATCTACTCGAGACGCTCTTCACCCATGACCTTCGTGTCCCACTCAGACACTCTATTTTGTGCTCCATTTTCTTCGCACAACTTTCGGGTCAATTTAGGCCGATTTATTTTCTACCGTGAAACCTGATTTATTTTCCAATTTAATTTCGGGACCCGACATCGACCCAACCTGTCAACCGAAGTATGGACGTGGCCCACACGAAGCCTACTCCCCGCCTGCAACTTGTGTCCCATTTATTGGAGTCTCCGTATATTATTTATTTACCCGTGTTCATAAATACGTATTTTTAATTTAATTATTGCACCCGGTTCGATTTCGACCCAACCCGGCTCGACCGAACCCGAACCCAAGCTCCCTGTTGTTCTCTCATGACTGCCCAAATACCCCACAAGATTTTTCTATTTTTCCTATTTCAAAAATGTTTCCTTCTCTCTCTATTTATTAAATATCTTAAATATCTATCTATTTTCACACACAAACAAATATCTCCCATTTAAAACACACACACCTCACAACCTCCCCATAACAACCAGCACCCTCCCCCTATTCCTAGCCGAACACCCCTCCCCCCCTCTCTATACTTTTCTCTCTCTACCTCTCTTTATATATACCTACATATATATATATATATATATAAAAAAAAAAATATATATATATATATATATATATATATATATATATATATATTATATATAAACAACTCTCTCTCTCTCTCTCCTATTACTCCCACACAACACCCCATCACATCCCCTCTCCTTTCCAGCACAACACACCCCCCTCCCTTAGCCGACCTCCTATTCCTTCTCTCAAATATCTCTCACTCACTATTCTCACTCTCTCTTTCTATTTACACCCTCACACATATAAACATACACACACACACATACATCTCTCCTTACACAACTCAACACACACATACTACACCACCACCACATCCGACAGCTCCCCACCCCCATGGCTGCCGACCACCACCACCGTGAACACCCTCACCCACAGCCTCCCTCTTCTTCTCCTCCTCCTCTTCATCATCTTTACCATCACCATCACCATTAACATCACCACCTCCATCAACTACGCCTCCGCCACCATAACCCGAACCACCACCACCTTCCACCGTGCCTGACCCCCGCCGTGCCGCCTCTGCCACCGTCGACCACCGCCGCACGTGTGCGTTGGGCCGGCAGCGCGGTCGCAGCAGTAGCATGCAGCCGCACGCAAGGATGCATGCCACCCCGCGCGCGCGGATGCGACGTGGTCTTGTGCTACTTCGTGGCCGGCCCGCCCCCGCAAGCTCCCCATGCCTCCGGCGAACCCCGGCGACCACCCCGAGGCCGCCACCTCCTTCCCCGACGAGCCAAATAGGCTATTCGTGCGTTTACGTCGAAATCCCGTCGTGACGTGCGTTTTGAACTCAGAAAATGGCGTTCCGTCGCAGCAACTTAGCACGCAATTTCTGGGAGATCCGACCGTTGGATCGGCGAACTTCTTACTCCGTCGTAATCTCGGTATATCCATCTTCACTCCTGTCAATTTTCGTCCGTTAATTTCGTCGTTTGATACATCAAAACTGGCCACCAAGTTGACGTTTTAAATTGAACTATTTTTGGACAGTTTCGTGACGCCAACTTCGCGGGTTCGTATCTTCGTCGTCGCAGCTCCGTTTTGCACGCCGTCAGTTCCGGTGCACAGCTGGTATAACCCTCTTCCTGCCTCCTTTAGGTTTTGTTTCATTATAAGCACGTTTCGTTGGTTGAATTCGACGCCAAAGTTGGCCGTCCGAATTCTTTAATTTGCACTTGTTAAATTCCATTTTTGAACCCGGGACTCCGGATTCAATTTCTGACACCACTAGTAGACTCGTGGCGTCGTTCTGGCATGTTTTCATATAAAATTTGCTTGATTTGGAGAACGTGGGTCCTGGCACACATTTCGGTGCAAAGCGGGTCCCACTTTTCGAGTCAACGGGTCACTTTGAGATCGGCTCATCGGAATCCAATTCCGGATATACCGTTGAGTTCGTATCGTCATTCTGGACTCATTGACATATAATTTGCTGAGTTTTGAAGATATTTGCTCCGGCACGCATTTTCGTGCAAACCGGATACCAAGTGTCCGCGTCAACGTATCATTTTGAGATCGGCACATCGGAATCCTATTTCGGACATACCGTTGGATTCGTATCATCATTCTGGATTCGTGGACATATAATTTGCTAGGTTTTGTAGACTTCTATCCCGATACGTTTTTCGGTGCAAAGTGTGTCCAACGGCGGACATCATTTTGACCCAAAATTACCGTTTTGCCCCTGTATCCAAATTGGACTTATGGGTAGGCTATCCTAGCTGGTTTGACCGTTCTAGACACGTTGGGGATATTTATTTTATCATCCGACAACATCTGTAGATTTTGATTACGTATTATCCTTAATTTTTAATTAATTATTTTTCTAGATATTGTTACTTTCTGGTTTTGAATTTTTATATATATTTTAATTGCTGTAAAAATCTTAGAAAAATTGTATTTAAATACTATGTTAATTTAGCTAATTTATTATAATTTTTCCAGCATTTAATAAGTACTTCTGGTATTTTATAAAAATAGGAAAACAGAACTCATTTTCAGTATATTTATGTTTGCTGATTTTTAATAAATATTTATGAGGGTTTATAAATCCCAAAAAATTAGTATAAATTTCTATAAATAACAAGCATCATTTTGATACTTTATTTTATATATATTTAAGCTTTTTGTCTATCTCTAAAATTGTTGGAACTTAGTGTACCGTTTGATTTATTTATTGAGTAGTTACAACTTGCAAGTTTTGCGTTGATTTGAGTTGTTATAGTATTGGACCTCACCCCGCACTAGTGTAAAGACCCTAGAGAGTTAGTGTGTATAGTGGCACTTCACATTAGACTTTTATGCTAGGTCCCCACTTGGCTAGTATCCAGTTAGGAGTCGTGTCACACCACTAGTGTAATCTTGATCATAGCTTAGAACTGAGTTTGTATATCACTATTGACAGGACACCAGGCATCTATATCTTCGTACTAGTATTCTTGCTTTGCTCAAGGCAAGTACATCTACAAACTCATTTACTGTCTTTTAATGCTAGAACATGTATTAACCCTGTTAAAATACTGCTTTCTGAATAACTGCAAGTTAAATCTTCACATGTTACATTAAATTGGTCCCTACCATGCTTAGGACAGTTATCATATCTTCACATGCTTCTTACTGGTTCTCAGCACATGTTTCACTATGCTTTATACGGCTCTGAGTATTCACATATTTTGTACTGCTCCCAGTACCTGCCGTGCTTATACTGCTTCCAGTATTTTCCACATGTTTTACTGTTCTCGTATCTCTCATATGTTAGAATATGGGTTATGGAAAAACTGATAGTTGAGTACGTGATCATAGCCCCACGCTACGATCTTGGCCGTGTAGGGCCGACATTATGCATGTAGACCTTGCCAGAGGCCAATATCCCGAGGCACTTGTACGTGTGTACATTTAGACATGTACGGAAGTACATATTGTTCTTACTGGTGGCACTCCACCCTCAGCACCTCTTGACCGATCACGTACCTGCTCCAGTTTTAAACATTATATATACATCTGTCTATATGACATATGTATCCTTGCCATGATAGATTATGAGTTATACCATGATTCCGGATATGCCATGTTCCCTGTGTTACTATGATATTGTGATCCCATTTGTACCATGAGGTCATGTTTCTAGCATTTCCTGTTTTATAGACTTATCACACCATGTTTCTTGTTGTACATCTCTTTCATTATATGTTCAGTACTTTAGTTGTAGAGGTTGTACTTGCTCCCGTCCTGACAGGATAACGTTGTAGGTATACTTTTCGAGAAGGAAATGCTATGTGTTACATATTATGGTACTGCATTGAGGACCTGGCCTTAGCTCCAGAAGAGGCCCCAGCGGGGAACCTTGCTTAGTTATCTTTTCATGTGTTTTGAGACTTAGACTTTGTCTGTACTTATATTTGGATACTGGACTTTGTCTCCAGTTAGATACTTATAAAGTGTATTATTTAAGTCTGTGCTTATGTTACCTTCGCTTATAGATGCTGTGTTGTGATGAACCTCAAATGTGATTTTAGAACTGTTAGCTGCTTAGATCTTTTATTGTTTATTCTAGAACAGCTTACTGCGCTTTAACCAAGCGTAGGCTGGACATGGCTCGGCCCGGCCCAACAATTTGGGTATCGGGTCATGACATGTTTTTTTTGGCGGCCCATGCAGGTCCAGACTTAAGTTGTTTGGTTACGTTATTGTACCAAACATGCCTGCAATTAGGATCTAGGACAACTGATACAACTAGGAATAAACATTTAGAACACCTAGAGGATTTCTAGGATTGCAACATAGGAGAACTCATCACAGCATAGGACCGTTAGCTATAATTAGCCTCTTGTTTGTATTTCAGTGGGTCAATTTAGACCAAGTTTGTACCCTTGGGATGACCCCCGAGGATCTCACTCTAATCTCACTCTAATCTCACTCTAATCTTATCTAGAAATCAGTTTCCACTTATTTCCATTTGCTCTTCTTTAAATTCGTTGTTGAATTTAATTTCTGATTTTCGTTGTTAAACTTTGATCTTGCATCGTGATAAATTTTGTGGATTAAATTATGATATATCCTGATAAGGTAAACGTCTGCTTTAGTTATAGAGTTTAGAATTTATCGCAGCCATATTAGCTGGTATGACAAAAACATAGAGCCTGATTTTGGATATACTATCATATTCATAGAATTTAGATTTTCTTGCAGCCATACCGGTTGGCGTGGTAAGGAATCTAGATAATATGACGATAGGGTGTATACCTTAGTTATGGACTCCCTCGTTTATTGCATATAAGCTTACTGGTAGGGCAAAAATTCTGGCAACATGATTTCAGGAAGACGTGTATGGTTATCAGATCATATCTCAGCTTGGTTCACTTCGTTATGACCGATTGAGCAAGAATAAATTCTTATTATCATTTTTCCCCGTCTTGATTAACTCTGTTCTATCTACATCTACAACTAGGATTACAGGTTCTCTAGGACTCTCCAATAGGATTGCTTTCGCGTTATCTTTTGGACATAATTATTTTTGTGTTCCATCTTTCCTATGACTTGACTAAACTCTTCTTCGTTAACCTCTTTGGTAGTTCTTTCCGTTATGCATCTCGTTGTCTTTGTACCATTCTTGGAGATATTCCAATAAACTTTCCTGTCGTGTTTGACCCTTTAACTTGTTTGGACACTGTTATGGATTGCTTGACCCAGTCTTAGGCCTTGTTACCTTCTACTTGATAGATGACCGAAATAGCCAAACCTTGTTGACTGATCCTGTAGTATAACTATAAATGTATTGTGTGTTTGTGATAAGTACTTTTCCTAGGGATTGGTTAGATTAAGCTTATAGGACAAGTATGGGTGACTGACTGTAGCAGACTTGGAAACCATTAAGAACGATTGCATTGATAGTATGACTTGATGATAGGGTATCTAAGATGGGGAAATGAGATATTATATTGTTATGACTATGGATTGAGGATTAGAATCTTGTGCTTAGCAGTTTGAGGATTTAGCATTTGTAGAATTTTGGTTGGTTACCTCTAGCTAATTACATGTTATTAGAGGGTAGATCGATATGTGGAATGGTATATAATGAGTTAGAATGGGATATAATATTGCATACGAGATTGGGAAGATATCAGTTAAAAGACAAGGAACAAGACAAAGATATATGTACATTGATAATTAATAAATCGGGAGTTTGAAATCGAGGATTTATATTCAGAGGACTTGTTGAGTAAAAAGAAGAAGGCTCTACGCCAAGGATAAGAATTGAACGTATGATTTCAAGGAGAAACTGTAGGAAAGGATTGACGATAAATGATGCTAAGGAACTGTGGATTGATAGAATATGGATACTTAGGATACGATAAGGAAATCAGTATTTACAAATGAGGTTGGAAATATGATTGATGATTAAGCATTATAGGCTTATAGACATACCCAGAGAATGACCTATAGTTTAGGGTATACATAATGTTCCATGTTAGTATGGAAGATTTTAAAGGATATAGGACGTAGTTATGATAGAAGGACCATTGTTGAACCTAAACCAAAAAGATTGTAAGGAGAAACAAAAGAGATGATTACAAGGATAGCAGATTGAGTATTGTAGCCAGAGCAGCTACATGTTATAGTTTGACCGGTTGGATGATTTTTAATTTCGAGGACGAAATTCTTGTAAGGTGGGTAGGATGTAAGCCCCCTGAATTTCACGGCTATTTTAAAATTTTCTAAATAAATTATTTTCGATAAATGTTTTATTATTTAATTGTTTAGATCATTAATGTACCTTTCCATGTCTTTGACTTCTGGAGCGTCAGGGATGCCAATCCTTGGAAACTCTCTTCACGAGTTTTGAAGTAGACAAGATTATCTTCGTTTTGATATATCGTGTCCCACTTGAACTTGTTCCCTTGTGCTCTTTTTGTATCGCGCAACTTCGGGTCAACTTAGACCGATTAATCGTTGAATATTATTCCTACTTTTATTTTTTATCATCGTTTGCATGTTACCGTTGCTTTTAATTTAGGAGCGTCAGATCAGCCATTTTCTCGAAACCAACTTCTCATAAATGATCTACTCGAGACGCTCTTCACCCATGACCTTCGTGTCCCACTCAGACACTCCATTTTGTGCTCCATTTTCTTCGCACAACTTTCGGGTCAATTTAGGCCGATTTATTTTCTACCGTGAAACCTGATTTATTTTCCAATTTAATTTCGGGACCCGACATCGACCCAACCTGTCAACCCGAAGTATGGACGTGGCCCACACGAAGCCTACTCCCCGCCTGCAACTTGTGTCCCATTTATTGGAGTCCCCGTATATTATTTATTTACCCGTGTTCATAAATACGTATTTTTAATTTAATTATTGCACCCGGTTCGATTTTGACCCGACCCGGCTCGACCGAACCCGAACCCAAGCTCCCTGTTGTTCTCTCATGACTGCCCAAATATCCCACAAGATTTTCCTATTTTTTCTATTTCAAAAATGTTTCCTTCTCTCTCTATTTATTAAATATCTTAAATATCTATCTATTTTCACACACAAACAAATATCTCCCATTTAAAACACACACACCTCACAACCTCCCCATAACAACCAGCACCCTCCCCCTATTCCTAGCCAAACACCCCCCCCCTCTCTCTATACTTTTCTCTCTCTACCTCTCTTTTTATATACCTATATATATATATATATTATATATATATATAAACAACTCTCTCTCTCTCTCTCTCTCTCTCCTATTACTCCCACACAACACCCCATCACATCCCCTCTCCTTTCCAGCACAACACACCCCCCCTTAGCCGACCTCCTATTCCTTCTCTCAAATATCTCTCACTCACTATTCTCACTCTCTCTTTCTATTTACACCCTCACACATATAAACATACACACACACACATACATCTCTCCTTACACAACTCAACACACACATACTACACCACCACCACATTCGACAGCTCCCCATCCCCATGGCTGCCGACCACCACCACCGTGAACACCCTCACCCACAGCCTCCCTCTTCTTCTCCTCCTCCTCTTCATCATCTTTACCATCACCATCACCATTAACATCACCACCTCCATCAACTACGCCTCCGCCACCATAACCCGAACCACCACCACCTTCCACCGTGCCTGACCCCTGCCGCGCCGCCTCAGCCACCGTCGGCCACCGTCGCACGTGTGCGCCGGGCCGGCAGCGCGGTCGCAGCAGTAGCATGCAGCCGCACGCATGGATGCGCGCCACCCCGCGCGCGCGGATGCGACGTGGCCGTGCGCCACTTCGTGGCCGGCCCGCCCCCGCAAGCTCCCCATGCCTCCGGCGAACCCCGGCGACCACCCCGAGGCCGCCACCTCCTTCCCCGACGAGCCAAATAGGCTATTCGTGCGTTTACGTCGAAATCCCGTCGTGACGCGCGTTTTGAACTCAGAAAATGGCGCTCCGTCGCAGCAACTTCGCGCGCAATTTTTGGGAGATCCGACCGTTGGATCGGCGAACTTCTTACTCCGTGGCAATCTCGGTATATCCATCTTCACTCCTGTCAATTTTCGTCCATTAATTTTGTCGTTTGATACATCAAAACTGGCCACCAAGTTGACGTTTTAAATTGAACTGTTTTTGGACAGTTTCGTGACGCCAACTTCGCGGGTTCGTATCTTCGTCGTCGCAGCTCCGTTTTGCGCACCGTCAGTTCCAGTGCACAGCTGGTATAACCCTCTTCCTGCCTCCTTTAGGTTTCGTTTCATTATAAGCACGTTTGGTTGGTTGAATTCGACGCCAAAGTTGGTCGTCTGAATTCTTTAATTTGCACTTGTTAAATTCTATTTTTGAACCCGGGACTCCGGATTCAATTTTTGATACCACCAGTAGACTCGTGGCGTCGTTCTGGCATGTTTTCATATAAAATTTGCTTGATTTGGAGAACGTGGGTCCTGGCACGTATTTCGGTGCAAAGCGGGTCCCACTTTTCGAGTCAACGGGTCACTTTGAGATCGGCTCATCGGAATCCAATTCCGGATATACCGTTGAGTTTGTATCGTCATTCTGGACCCGTTGACATATAATTTGCTGCGTTTTGAAGACATTTGCTCTGGCACGCATTTCCGTGCAAACCGGATACCAAGTGTCCGCGTCAACGTATAATTTTGAGATCGGCACATCGGAATCCTATTTCGGACATACCGTTGGGTTCGTATCATCATTCTGGATTCGTGGACATATAATTTGCTAGGTTTTGTAGACTTCTATCTCGACACGTTTTTCGGTGCAAAGTGTGTCCAACGGCGGACATCATTTTGACCCAAAATTACCGTTTTGCCCCTGTATCCAAATTGGACTTATGGGTAGGCTATCCTAGCTGATTTGACCGTTCTGGACACGTTGGGGATATTTATTTTATCATCCGACAACATCTGTAGATTTTGATTACGTATTATCCTTAATTTTTAATTAATTATTTTTCTAGATATTGTTACTTTCTGGTTTTGAATTTTTATATATATTTTAATTGCTGTAAAAATCTTGGAAAAATTATATTTAAATACTATGTTAATTTAGCTAATTTATTATAATTTTTCCAGCATTTAATAAGTACTTTTGGTATTTTATAAAAATAGGAAAACAGAACTCATTTTCAGTATATTTATGTTTGCTGATTTTTAATAAATATTTATGAGGGTTTATAAATCCCAGAAAAATTAGTATAAATTTCTATAAATAACAAGCATCATTTTGATACTTTATTTTATATATATTTAAGCTTTTTGTCTATCTCTAAAATTGTTGGAACTTAGTGTACCGTTTGATTTATTTATTGAGTAGTTACAACTTGCAAGTTTTGCGTTGATTTGAGTTGTTATAGTATTGGACCTCACCCCGCACTAGTGTAAAGACCCTAGAGAGTTAGTGTGTATAGTGGCACTTCACATTAGACTTTTATGCTAGGTCTCCACTTGGCTAGTATCCAGTTAGGAGTCGTGTCACACCACTAGTGTAATCTTGATCATAGCTTAGAACTGAGTTTGTATATCACTATTGACAGGACACCAGGCATCTATATATTCGTACTAGTATTCTTGCTTTGCTCAAGGCAAGTACATCTACAAACTCATTTACTGTCTTTTAATGCTAGAACATGTATTAACCCTGTTAAAATACTGCTTTCTGAATAACTGCAAGTTAAATCTTCACATGTTACATTAAATTGGTCCCTACCATGCTTAGGACAGTTATCATATCTTCACATGCTTCTTACTGGTTCTCAGCACATGTTTCACTATGCTTTATACGGCTCTGAGTATTCACATATTTTGTACTGCTCCCAGTACCTACCGTGCTTATACTGCTCCCAGTATTTTCTACATGTTTTACTGTTCTCGTATCTCTCACATGTTAGAATATGGGTTATGGGGAAACTGATAGTTGAGTACGTGATCATAGCCCCACGCTACGACCTTGGCCGTGTAGGGCCGACATTATGCATGTAGACCTTGCCAGAGGCCAATATCCCGAGGCACTTGTACGTGTGTACATTTAGGCATGTACGGAAGTACATATTGTTCTTACTGGTGGCACTCCACCCTCAGCACCTCTTGACCGATCACGTACCTGCTCCAGTTTTAAATATTATATATACATCTGTCTATATGACATATGTATCCTTGCCATGATAGATTATGAGTTATACCATGATTCCGGATATGCCATGTTCCCTGTGTTACTATGATATTGTGATACCATTTGTACCATGAGGTCATGTTTCTAGCATTTCCTGTTTTATAGACTTATCACACCATGTTTCTTGTTGTACATCTCTTTCATTATATGTTCAGTACTTTAGTTGTAGAGGTTGTACTTGCTCCCGTCCTGACAGGATAACGTTGTAGGTATACTTTTCGAGAAGGAAATGCTATGTGTTACATATTATGGTACTGTATTGAGGACCTGACCTTAGCTCCAGAAGAGGCCCCAGCGGGGAACCTTGCTTAGTTATCTTTTCATGTGTTTTGAGACTTAGACTTTGTCTGTACTTATATTTGGATACTGGACTTTGTCTCCAGTTAGATACTTATAAAGTGTATTATTTAAGTCTGTGCTTATGTTACCTTCGCTTATAGATGCTGTGTTGTGATGAACCTCAAATGTGATTTTAGAACTGTTAGCTGCTTAGATCTTTTATTGTTTATTCTAGAACAGCTTACTGCGCTTTAACCAAGCGTAGGCTGGACATGGCTCGGCCCGGCCCAACAATTTGGGTATCGGGTCGTGACAGATCTGCCACGTACCGTCTCAGCTGCGACACGTGGAACACACTGTGCACTCCCTCTAGTACAGGCGGTAACTCCAGTCGGTAAGCCACTGCACCGACCCTGCCCAGGATACGGAATGGTCCGATGTATCGTGGACTAAGCTTCCCGCCGCCACCAAAACGAATTGTGCCACGCGTCGGAGAAATCCGCAGAAAGACAAGATCATCAACCTAGAACAAAGCACAAGACTTAGAACTTGATCTAAAACAATCACAATCAGACTCAAATACTAGAAAAAATCTAAATTATACCTCAAACTCCAATGGCCTCCGGTGGCTATCGGCCCAATGCCGCTGCCTATCCTGCGCCACCCAAAGTCTATCCCTGATTACCCTGACCTTCTCTGCAGCATCCACCACCATCTCAGGGCCAAGCAAAACCCTCTCACCGACATCATCCCAAGACAAGAGAGTACGGCACCTCCGTCCGTATAGAGCCTCTAAAGGTGACATCTCTATACTGGCTTGGTAGCTGTTGTTGTAAGCAAACTCTACCAAGTGAAGGTGGTCCTCCCAAGATCCTCCGAAGTCCAAGACATAGGTACGCAGCATATCCTCGAGGGTCTGAATCGTCCTCTCCGACTGCCCGTCTGTCTGGGGGTGGTATACGGTACTGAACTTGAGCGATGTGCCCAAGCTAAGCTGCAAACTCCTCCAGAAGTGGAAAGTGAATCGGCTATCCCGATCCGAGACTATACTCACTGGCACCCCGTGCAATCGGACTATCTGCCGTACGTACATCTCGGCCAACCTCTCCGTCGACAAACCCACTTTGAAAGGCAAAAAGTGGGCCGATTTGGTCAATCGATCAACAATGACCCAAATTGCATCCTTTCCTCCTGGAGAGCACGGAAGCCCAGATACAAAGTCCATAGTGATATGCTCCCACTTCCACTCAGGAATGGGTAGTGGCTGGAGCAATCCACCGGGTCTCTGCCTCCCGGCCTTCACCTGCTGGCACACCAAGCATCTCGAAATGAACTGAGCCACCTCACGTTTCATGCCATACCACCAAACATGCTGTCTCAAGTCTCTATACATCTTGTTGGCTCCGGGATGCATAGAGTACTGAGAACGGTGCGCCTCCTGAAGAACCTCCTCCCGAAGTCCTCCGCTCGGTACGTACAATCTGGTACCATGCCTCAACGACCCATCCCCTGCTAAAGAGAACTCATCCAACAGCCCTATCTGCACCTGCTCCCTGATGACCCTCAGAGCCTCGTCCTCAAACTGAGCTTCCCTGACTCTTTCCATCAGCTCCGACTGCACCTGCAGACCCCACATCTGCGCCTCGAACCCAGGAACTATCACCTCTATGCCCAAGCTCTCCAGATCTGCCAGAAGGTGACGATCCATCGTCAAGCACATGGCCACGGGATACCTGCTCAAAGCATCCGCGACCACGTTGGCCTTCCCCGGATGGTACTGCAAGGATATATCAAAATCCTTCATCAGCTCTAACCATCGCCTCTGCCTCATATTCAGCTCCTTCTGGGTAAACACGTACTTCAAGCTCTTGTGATCTGTATAGATCTCAATTCGCTCTCTGTACAGATAGTGTTTCCACAGCTTCAAAGCAAAGATGACCATTGCCAGCTCCAGATCGTGGGTAGGGTAATTCCTCTCATGAGGACGTAACTGCCTAGATGCATAGGCAATCACCTTCCCGTGCTGCTGAAGCACACAACCCAAACCCCGTCCTGAAGCATCACTGTAGATTGTATAACCACCAGATCCAGATGGCAGCGTCAAGATAAGAGCTGTAGTCAACCTCGTCTTCAGCTCCTCGAAGGCAGCTTGGCACTCATCGGACCAAACAAACTCCTCGTCCTTCCTGGTAAGGCGGGTCATCGGCTGGGCAATCCTGGAAAAGTCCTGCACGAACCTCCGGTAGTAACCTGCCAGACCCAGAAAACTCCGAACCTCTGCTACTGAGCTCGGCGTAGACCAGGACTCCACTGCAGAAATCTTCTTCGGATCCACTGAAATCCCCTCGCCAGAGACAACATGGCCTAGGAACTCCACGCGATCTAAGAAGAACTCACACTTGGACAGCTTCCCATACAGCTGCTCCCTCCTGAGAGTGTCCAACACAATCCTCAGGTGCTCCTCGTGCTCCTCTGGTGTCTTCGAATAGATGATAATGTCATCAATGAAGACGACTACGAACTTGTCAAGGTACTGGTGAAATACCTTGTTCATCAAGTTCATGAATACCGCCGGGGCGTTGGTCAACCCAAACGGTATGACGGTATACTCATACTGGCCATAGCGGGTCCGAAAGGCAGTCTTCGGAATGTCATCCCGCTTTACCTTCAGCTGATGGTACCCGGTACGCAAGTCGATCTTCGAGAACACCCTCGCCCCGCTCAACTGGTCGAACAAGTCATCAATCCTTGGCAGAGGATACTTGTTCTTGATGGTAAGGTTGTTGAGCGCCCTGTAATCAATGCACAGACGTACTGTACCATCCTTTTTGGGAACAAAAAGAACTGGCGTGCCCCAAGGTGAAGAACTAGATCGAATAAAGCCCTTGTCCTCCAGCTCGTCGATCTGTCTCTTCAGCTCCGCTAACTCACTGTTGTTGATTCTATAGACGTGCTGGGAGATAGGCTCAGCACCCGGCACTAGATCTATAGAAAACTCAACATCACGATCTGGCGGCATCCCGGGCAGCTCCTCGGGAAAGACATCCAAGAACTCAGCAATGAGTGGATGTGGCAACACCGGCCCCGCCAACAACGCTCCGCAGAATCCATCTCCCTGCTCCACTGCACCCCTGGTGAACTCATACTCCGGCTCTCCCGGCGGCCTAAACAGAATCCTGCCCCCTCTGCAGTCAATGCTAGCGTGGTGCATGCTCAACCAGTCCATACCGAGTACTACATCGTAACTCGGAAGTGGCATTACGAGCAAACACGCACTCAGCTCCCGGCCTCTCAAAGAAACTCTCCGTCCCTTGCAAACATTATTAACTAGGATGATGCCATTCCCAGTCATAATTTTGCAAGTCCTACCCAGATACTCAGCAATAATATTGTGCCTAAGAGCAAAAGAAACAGACACAAAACTGTACGTAGTACCAGAATCAAATAAGGCCAAAGCTGGAAAAGAATCGAGCAGAATAGAACCTGCGACAACATTCGCGATAGGCTCCATCTCCTCGGCTGTAAGAGCAAAGGCTCTACCCTGACCACCCCTCTGCTGGCGGTGCTGAACAAACTGCTGCTGCTGGGTCGGAAGTGGACCCCGCTGCTGAACTACCGGCACACTAGCTGGTGCCCTCTGAACGGGTGCCCTCTGGGCAGCTCCAGTAACACGGGGGTTCTTGGGACACTCCCGCATCTGATGTCCAGCGGCACCGCAAAAGAGACACAGCCCCAGTCTCCTCCTACAGAACTCGAAGAGGTGATCGGGCTTCTTGCAGAAGTGGCACGGCAGATCATCCTGCCCCGGACGCTGCTGACCCCTCTGGACAGACGCTCTGGCCTGCCCCTGCTGCTGGTGAAGCTGGAACGGCTGATGCTGAAGCTGAGGGCGCTTAGCAACCCCTGCGCTGCTACTGGCCCCCGAAAATAAATTTCGATCCCTCTTCGGCTTCAAGCCCCACTCCCTCTCCACCTTCCGAGCCTCCGCATAAACCTCTACATATGTCGCATAGAAGGAAGGGATCAGGATCTTGATATCCCATGCCAATCCCTCCTGGAAGCGCTCCGCTCGGATCACCGGGTCACTCACCATGTACTCGACGTATCGGCTCAGCCGGCCGAACTCCGCCGCATACTCCTCTACGGTCATACTGCCCTGCTGCAGGTTCTGGAACTGCCGCACCAGGCCAATCTTGTCTATGGGAGAAAAGAACTTCTCTCTGAACAGGGCCCGAAACTCAGCCCAAGTATGGCCCTCTCCTGCAAGAGTCGGCTCATTCCGAAACCATGTCCGGGCAATATCTAACAACAGCAACCCAACCGCATCGACCTTCAGGTCGTCTGCTAGGCGGCAGACCCTCATCTGGCGCTCGATATCCTCGAGCCAGTCATCAGCATAAATAATGCCCTCGGTCCCCTTGAAATCTCTCGGACCAAGCTTCTTGAAAGCCTGGATATCCCCGATCTTTGGCTGCAACTGCTGCTGAACCTCCCTCTGTGGAGCCCCACGCTCCACTGCCGCCATAGCCAACCTGTGTGCATCCTCCATGCCCTGGCGCATGGCCTCTGTCTGCCTCAACTGAGCCTCGTGCTGGGCCCGCTGGGACTCCAGCACCTGGTGAAAGAACGCTAGCATCTGCCCCATGTCTGTGGGCAGAGAAGGCAATGGAGGAATAGCTCCCATCATCACCGGAGGAGTCCCCTGCTGAGGAGGAAGAACGCCCCCGGAAGCTCCCGCTGTAGCCCCCGGCACTACGGGAAGAGCGCCCGTAATGGCCCCAGGGACGGTCATCGAGGTAGCTGGAGGAGTACCTCCGAGAGCCCCAACAGAAGTCCCATCAGCCGGGGACCGGAGCCTGTCCGCCAGAGGTGGCAGACCTCTCCGTCTCCCCGTGCTCCTCGCCAGGAGAATGAGTCATCACTATCCTGGAGACAAATTGAAAAGAAGATATCAATATGGCACATGAAGGCAATATCAAAGGAGGACAGCTAGAATGCAGTAAATCAATATCAAAGACGGTAAGCAAGATAAGCAAGGAAAGATCCTACTGTGATTGAGCACTCTTAGCCTACTACCTCTTATGTGTAACACAGGCTCGTAGTCAACACTCTAAGACGAGTGCCGCTACGACATCGCACTAATTGCGACTTCAGGATCTGCGTGGGCCACCACTAAAACGTGTCACGACCCGCACCCGCTAAATGGGCACGTGACGCGACAACGCCCAGCCCTCACCGGAAAAATGGCGTAGAACGCTGTGGATTTTCTAGTCTGACAACAGTTTATATATATAACAAAACCTGTCGAGAATATAGTCAACTCCGAACGGAGGACAAGCAATGAATATATATAAGTACTCAATCACAACTCTAAGATGATAAGTAAAGACTGAAAGATAAAGACAACAAGACGATAAAATATAACCTGTCAAGTCCAAATACAAATAATATACAGTCCAGTCTCTAATACAGTCCAAATATAAATACAGTCTCAAAAGTAACTGGAAACAAAGTCCAGTACAAAGACCTACTCTAACTAAACAAGAGGTATAGTCTCGTCAGGCGGAGCTACGCCCTACGGGACCAAGTCTAGGCCCACTACGTCGTCCGGACCGTAGTAGGTACTGCAATCTCCCTCATCGGTATCTGTAATATTTTATCAATAGTCCAGTCAGGATAGAACGAGTACATATATCTCATAACAGATCTCAAGATAGAATAAAAGCTATAAGACTGTAAATAGAGCATATACAATAAATCATGGAGTGTACATGTATGTATCATGGCATGGTAAGCTGTAGAGCTAGAGCTAGAACAAAAAAATAGAACGGGATTATGGTATGTACACAAGTCAAGAAAAGCCATATGTCCAATGTGTGTGAGTAATAGTTTCAGCTTGTGATCGGCTTGGGTACCTGTCAAGAATCGGCCTGGCAAGTCATAAGTGCGGTATATGACTCACACTGTTCGGGAATGCGGGATGGATCTGATCACAGGCCTACGCTACTACTCCCCCTACCCCAACTGGTAGAATGGATCCAAACAGGACACGTCACTGCACGGGATTCTAATGAGAAGGTAGCTAGCCTTCTCTAGAATCAGTGACCACATATTGAGCAAGAGTTACAAGGGAGCTTGCACAATACATCCCAACCTAAGAAGGAGAAAATATCTCTCGTCGGGATCCAAGAATACCAATCCGTGAGAACCATGTGTCGGGAATAAGCATATCAACACTAAGTACATGAATCATAACAGTTATCATAAATTGGAAATAAGTATCAGAGAATGTACTCGCCTGTAAGATGATAAAATATGTCGACCGGATCAACTTCAGTGTCTCGAGGACCTATAGAGAACAAGACATATCAATACTAAGTTTAGGAAGTAAAGTTAAATCAAATTAAATCCTATTTAGTCATTCTAGGTCAAGACATGTCTAGTCGGATCAATCTTGGTCATGGAAGAACATTGGAAGTTAATCCGAATTAAACTAGGTCGAAAACTGGCTTACCGTTGACTTTTGGTCAACGGGTCAACTCTGGTCAACTCTAGGTCAACTCTAGGTCAACCCTAGGTCACTGGTGACTAATAGTTGAATTTTAGTCAACTGTCCAAGTTAAATGGAATTTGGAACTAAATTGGGTAAAGTGTCGACCCATAGTTGACTTTTAGTCTAAAAACTCAACCATGGTCAACCGGGGTCAAGACTAGATTTAGACGGCTAATTCTACTCATTACCAACCTCTACAACCTATATCCAAGTCCATCTTGGACTTCAAACTCAAATTCTCGGCCGTAGGCCAATTCCTTAATTTACCCTTTTTAGGGTAAATTCTAGCCTAGGTGGAAACCTAGTTAGCCTACCTACGCTTAGTATTTTGACCCGTGCTCCCTAGGGTAGTAGGATACTAGCCTATAGGTTCGTTATCTACCAAAATACCTAGATAAAGTGGACGTCTAGTCCACCTTACGGTCCGTTGCAGATATCTTAAATATTTTAAGATACGCACTGATACGGCGCGATACCGGCGCCCTACGACCCCAATTTCCACTCGGGAGCCTACTCGCAAAATCTAATTCACATAACCTAGGCCTACGTCAAGTTTCGTCGCAATCCGACGCTCCGAGCTCAATTTCCCCTTCTAACTCGATTTCCTATATTTGTGTATCTATCCTTCTACTTCTCAATCTCCTTCTACTTCCTATTCTTCTAATCTTCCTCCTTCTAACCCTCCTTCCTATTCTTCTTCTCATTTCTAACTCTTCTCATTCTCTTCCCTCTTCCTATTCTTCTTCCTTTCTCTTCTATTTCTAATTTTTCTAACTTCTTAAACTCTCTAACTTTTTCCTACTCTATTCTTCATTTCCCTCACTAATATATATCTATCTATACCTATATATATATATATATATATATATATATATATATATATATATAGGTAGGGGGGTTTTAGTGTGGAAAAAGGAGGGGGAAATGATGGTTTAAAGGGGGGCTGCTCCCATTGCTGCAGCTACTGCTGCTCCCTGCTATTGCTACTGCTACTGCTCCCTACTGCTGCTGCTGCAGCTGCTCTCCACTGCTGCTGCTGCAGCTGCTCTCTACTGTTGCTGCTGCAGTTCATTCTTCTTCTTCTTCTTTCACTTCTCCTCTTCTCACCTCTCTCTCTCTATATATATATATATATATATATATATATATATATATATATATATATATATATATATATATATCCATATATCAAATCCTCTAACCACCTATCTATATATATACACACGCACATCTCTACATATATATATAAATACACACACACATATAGATACATATATATACACACAACCATATATATATATATATATATATATATATATATATATATATATATATATATATATATATATATATATATATATATATATACATATACACATATCCATATATATATATATATATATCTAAATTCATACACACACACACACAAACACACACTCTCACCACCACTCTCCATGACACAACACCACCACCACCATCTTTCTCTCATCCTCACACAAATACACATATACATATATATATATATATATATATATATATATATATATATATATATATATATATATATATATATATATATATATATATATATATATATATATATATACCATTCAATATATAAAAGCCCCAAATTAATCCTTAACCTAGATTTTAGGAAACCCTACCAATCCTAGGGGCAAAGTGTAGAGAATTTACTTCTCAACATTTATTGTGAAGACATTAATGCAAAAGAGTAAATGAAGGAGGGATTAAATTCATACCTAAGCTTAGGTTTCCTTGGAGGAAAGAAAGGGGCTTGGGAAGAAGAAGGAGTTTAGAGAGAGAGAGAGAGAGAGTTTGACTTGTGAAGGAAAAGGGGGGGTGCTCCTAGTCTTGGCCGGCCCAAAGGGGGGGGGGGGGAAATGGGTTTGGGTTTTGGGGATCCAATAAGCCTTCTATCCATTAGACTTAGGTTTGGTTCAAAAATGAATTTGGTTTGGTTTGGTTTATTCTAAATACAAATTAAGCCTCTTAAATGACTAATTAAGTCATGGAAATAGGGTTAAAGATTTCTAGCCTAATTATGATAGTGTGTGGGCCAAACACAGCTAGTTTGTGGGTCCCACTAGGGTCCAGGCTACCCGGGTCTCCAAATTGAGTCCGAATTGGATAAAATTCAAACCGACTCAAATAAATTCCTAAAATTTATATAAAATCAAATAAAATTCCTAAAATATTATAAAAACTTGAAAATGATGAAAATACCCCTAATTTGAAAACTGGGGGTGACAGTCTTAAGTATTAGTGGGCTTTAGTCCCACATTGCCTAGAACAATAGTGGGAGGGGTTAGCCTCTCCTATATATGTGTAGCTCTCCTCGTTAATAAAAATTATTCCATTATTCTACTCTACACAGGTCAACACTATTATTCATAATGGAGCCTGGCAGTTAACCGCCCACCCAATTGTAAGGCAGTTTCAAGCGATTATAGAAGGAATATGCATTGGTTCGAGCATGGAGATGGATACTTGGGTTTGGGTTGATACCACAACAGGAGAGTTTGAGTTTTACAGTGCAGTGCATATGAGCAGGTGCGGACACCGTATCCACAGATTTCCCGTATCGAATTTATATGGGTAAAAGGACTTGCTAACAAGATGCAGTTTAAGGTGTACAAAGCATTGAGAGGCCGACTATTAACCATGGATAGATTGCTAGATTTGGGATACACTCTCAAGAACAAGGTTATAATGCTTTGCCAACATTTAGAGGAAACATTCATTCATTTATTCTTCCAATGTGACTTTACATGGGATATTTGGAAGTTGCAATGCAATAAAATACATCTTTGTGCTGCTGCAACAAGGGACATGGCTTGTCAAATTGAAATCATATCCAATCAGCACGGTAGGGGAGCCGAGTGGTTTAGGATGGCTTGCATCAGGCTGTCAGCGACCATATGACACATGGAGAGAGCGTGAAAGTATAAGTCACATATACGAAGGATTGAGTACAACTCAAACGGAAATACTGTATAATATAGAGTTTGATGTCAATTGCATGATATAAAAGATGTAAAAAGGGATGTAACAGTTAACTATCAATAAAATTACCTTTTTCATATATATATGAAAAAGGTTATATATATATGAAAAAGGTTATGAAGAAGGTAGTTTTGTTGGTGCTTTATTTACATGGAGGGAGCTTGCTCTCAACGTGCCTTGTAAAATTTTAGTCCCACATTGGAAAAGCACCATGAGTTATCTCAACATATATACTTGGGTGTGTTGTTGAGAGATGCACATGGGGTGGTGACCCTAAGGAGGGAACCATGTGGGTGATTTTACTAGGAGGTAAGAATAAGGCTCCAAGGATTAAGCATTAATGCTTTTGTCATTCTTTTGGATTAATTCCACTTGGAGCTAAGCCCCAAAGGGGCTTAGCGACTCGGACTCGGACTCGGACTCGGACTCGGGCTCATGGGCTCATGAGGCGTAATGTGGCGTTTTGTTGGCGCACTTTGCACTTAGCACGTCAGCAGTCATGCGGCTCATGCGGTCCATGCGGTCCATGCGGCTCATGCGGTCCATGCGGCTCATGCGGTTCATGCGGTCCATGCGGCTCATGCGGCACATGCGGTCCATGCGGCCCAAGCGGTCCATGCGGCCAGGCTGCTGCTGCTGCTGCCGTATGGAGGGCTACGCTGACTGTGCAGATTTCAAATTGGTTATGGAAAGGATGAATCAATACAATTAATTCAGATCCTATCTTTGTGGGATTTGAATTAATTTCGTTTCTATCTTTGTGGGATTTGAATTAATTCAGTTCCTATCTTTGTGGGATTAGAATTAATTCGTTGCTATCTTTTTGTGATTTGATTCAATCTTTCCATAACTGAAGAGGCGGCTAGGGTTTTCACTCTCTCTCTATATATCCTCTCTTCTGGCCTCCTTTGTGGGTACTACGAAAATAACAAGTCAGAAAAGGAGAAAGAGAGAGAGGGTTGCTACCGCCATTGTAAGTCCATCCGAGGAGTCTGAACAGAGGTGACTTCGAGCGTTCCACAAGTTCTTCAACTTGCTGGTTCCTGGAAGCAGATCGTGTGGGGCGAATCTTGCTTTGAACAACGGTGTTTTGACACCCCAGCATTGTTCTTCTTCTCATCTCTCTCTAGTTTTATTGTAACTCGTTCTGTCCCAATTGCAACACGTTTGCAAGGAAGAACGAGAGATCTTCTCTTCTCTATTTCCCTACTTCAGATTGTAAGTTGGCTATTTGGTTTTTTTTTGTACCATCGTAGATCTTAAGTTTGATCACTGCAAAGTTTTGTGGGACATCTCAGATCTCGATTGCATTAGTTTTTTTCATCTTTGATCAAGCCCCGGGACTAACAATCTCAAAGCAAGATCCGTATAGATGGAAAACATTAATGCTTCGCTCCTCCAATCGGACTTCTGTAAGTTGGAAAAGTTCGATGGAGAGCACTATCAAGTCTGGAAGAGAAAGGTGTACCTAACTCTTCAACTGAAAGACGTTGATCATGTTCTGTTGGAGGAAGAACCCTCTGTTCTAGACACTGGATCTACTGCCGCCATCAACGCGGCTACCAAACTCCAGGCCAAGTGGAGAAGGGAAAATAGCATCTGCAGACTTCTCATCCTGAATGCTATGGAGGACTCCCTGGCAGAATCCTACTCAAAGAAGGAACTTGCCAGAGACATATGGGAGTCTGTGGAAAATTTGTATGAAGAAGACAAGAACAGGAGCAAAATGTTTGTGGTTGAAAAATATCACAAATTGCTCTTTGAGGACGAAAAGTCCATGTTACCACAGGTAAAAGAATTTCTGAAGTTGCGTCAGAAACTGGAAGACGAAGAGATGCCCCTTCCCGACAAGTTTGTCGTCGGAGGGATCGTCTCAAAACTTCCTGCTGGATGGAGTACCTTCTATGCAAGGATGCACAGAAAGAAGCTGGACATTAGCTTGGGAGATCTACTTCAAGAGATCCATGTTGAGGACGAGATGCGTTCTCAACAGAAGGTGGACACTCTGTCCAAACAGTTGGCTAAAGCCAATCTGGTGCAGACGAGGGATCCCAAGGGGAAGCAGGCGGCTTCTCATCCCAAGAAGAAAGACTTCACTAATCTGAAAGTGAAGGGCCCTTCATTCAAGCAGCAGAAGACTAAGTCCCACGTGACTTGTTACAATTGTGGCAAGAAAGGCCACTACAAGAGTGAATGCAGATCTAAGCCTAAACAATCAGAGAAAGGTGAGCCTAATAAGGTTTCATTGGTTTCTAACATTGTTGCTATGATCGGACAGGTCACAACTGTGGGGGTTGACTCTGACTGGTGGATAGACACTGGAGCGACTTGCCATGTCTGTTCAGGCAAGGAATGGTTCGTCACGTACCAGCCGATATCTGAGAAGGTTGTCATGGCGAACCAGGCCCAAGCTGAAGTTCTGGGGATCGGGACCGTGGAACTGAAACTCACTTCTGGGAACACTCTGACGCTTCAAGGTGTGAAGCATGTTCCGGCGATTGCCAAGAACCTGATCTCTGGGAGCCTGCTCTGCAACGCAGGCTTGAGGATGGACATCAACGCTGGTCAGATGGTTATGTCCAAGAAAGGAACATACTTCGGGAAGGCTTATCAAACCGAAGGCATGTTTAAAATTCAGCTTGTTAACCAGTTTGAAGACATTAATGCAGTTGCATTTTCTGATTATTCTCTTGAGTTGTGGCATAATAGACTAGGACATGTTCATTGTAAGAGAATTAACAAAATGTCTAGTCTAGGACTTATCTCCAAATGTGGGGGTAAGGTGGAGAAGTGTGAGGTGTGTGCTCAGACGAAGATCACAAGAAAACCCTTTCATCGGGTCAATAGAAGCACAGATCTTCTGGAGTTGGTGCACTCCGATATCTGTGACTTCAAACATTTCTCCACGAAGGCCGGGATGAAGTATTTCATAACCTTCATTGACGACTTCTCAAAATACGCGTTCGTCTACTTGCTCAAGTCTAAAGACGAAGCCTTCGAGAAGTTCAGAGAGTTCAGGGCCGAAGCTGAACGGCAGACTGGACAACAACTCAAGAGGCTGAGAAGTGATCGAGGTGGGGAGTACAGGTCTCATAAATTCGCATCGTTCTGCAAAGAACATGGAATCATATGCGAGACTACTGCTCCATATTCTCCTCAATCCAACGGAGTAGCAGAGAGGAAGAACCGGACATTAACAGAAATGATGAATTCCATGCTGCTCACTGCAGGTCTTCCAAAATGCTACTGGGGAGAAGCTGCATTAACGGCCACTTTCATTCTGAATAGAGTGCCATATGCAACTTCGGACGTAACTCCTCATGAACTCTGGTTCAAAGTCAGACCCAACTTAAATGTCATTCGAGTGTGGGGGTGTCTGGCGTATGTGAAGCTTCCAGATCTGAAGATTCAGAAGCTGGGGACAAGGACTACGAAGGCTATCTTCTTGGGGTATGCCGAGAAGAGTGATGCTCGGAGATTTCTTGATATTGAATCAAATCATATTATCGAATCTCGCGATGCTGAATACTTTGAAGACAAGTTCGTAAAAGACAAAAATATTATTCTTTCGGACATTCCGAAAAATGATGTAGGTACTAATGAGACTGAAATCTCATACGAGCCAGTAGTCCAAGAAGAAGCTGTTGTTGATGAAACAACTCTTGCACCAGAACTCGCCGAGCCGTCAGCTAAGCGAGCGAGGAGACCGAAAGATTTCGGAGATGACTTTGTCACATATCATGTGGAAGCAGATCCGCTTACCTATGATGAGGCGATGAAGACCAGAGATGCTATCTTCTGGAAGGAGGCAGTGAATGACGAGTTTGACTCTATCACCTCCAATAACACATGGGTGTTGGTAGATCTACCTGAAGGAGAAAAGCCTATCGGATGTAAATGGATCTTCAAGAAGAAGATGAAGGCAGATGGAACTATTGACAAGTTCAAGGCCAGGCTGGTCGCCAAGGGATTTTCTCAGAAACAGGGGATAGACTACTTCGACACGTACGCTCCAGTAGCTCGGATGACCACCATCAGGATGTTAATCGCTCTAGCAGCTATACATAAGTTGGTGATACATCAGATGGATGTAAAGACAGCGTTCCTGAATGGGGAGCTGACCGAAGAGATTTACATGCAACAGCCAGATGGATTTGTCGTCAAAGGTCTTGAAGACAAAGTCTGCAAGTTGGTGAAATCATTATATGGTTTGAAGCAAGCTCCCAAGATGTGGCATGAGAAGTTTGACAAAGTTATTAGGTCAAACGGCTACAGAGTCAGCGAGACGGACAAATGTGTTTACACAAAGTTCGCTGATGGAAGAGGAGTCATCGTTTGTCTGTACGTGGACGACATGCTAATCCTAGGTACGGATATAGGCTGTGTCACAGAGACAAAGAAGTTCCTCTCAACCAAGTTCAGTATGAAGGACTTGGGGGATGCAGATGTCATCTTGGGCATAAAGATCATCCGGACAGACACTGGAGTAGCGCTGTCACAATCTCACTATATTGAGAAGATGCTCACACGCTATGGGTATAAGGATCTTCCAGAGATCGATACGCCATACAGGTGTGATCAGAAGCTGAAGCCAAACTCGAGGGAAAGCGTCAGGCAGCTGGAGTATTCTAGCGTTATCGGAAGTTTGATGTACGCAACCACTGCCACAAGGCCTGACATAGCTTTCGTCGTGGGAATGCTGAGTCGGTTCACTAGCAACCCAGGGGTTGAGCACTGGAAAGCTGTAAAGCGGGTGATGAGATATCTCAAGAAAACTCAGACATATGCACTGCACTACAACGGGTATCCGACAGTAGTGGAAGGCTTCAGTGATGCTAGCTGGTGTTCAGAGGTGGAAAGCGAGAGATCCACAGGTGGATATGTCTTTTCCTTGGGTGGAGCTGCTATATCGTGAAAGTCAAAGAAGCAGACTATACTCTCTCGTTCCTCCATGGAATCTGAATTCTATGCACTTGAAACTGCAGCAGATGAAGTAGAATGGCTTCGGGAGCTCATGTATGATCTTCCAGTGGTTGGGGCTCAGATACCGGCGATACCGATATACTGTGACAACCAGGCGACTGCGGCGGTGGCATCAAATGACCTCTTCAACGGGAAGAAGAGGACTGTACGGTTGAAGCACAGGGCAGTATACGATCTTATCAAAAGGGGTGTAATTGCAGTGGTTGATGTTCGGAGTCAGGAGAACCTGGCAGATCCGTTCACAAAGGGCCTCAAGCGCCAGTTGGTCGATGACACAGCTTGTAAAATAGGCTTGAAGGCATTCTGATAGTGTCTTTGTAATCCTACCATAAAGTTTTATGCTATTAGTTCAAAGAGAAATCTACTAGGCATCTAACTTTTGGTTCAAAGGAGGATCACTGACTGGGAAACTATCAGGTAACGATGGGTACTTGTTCTATGGAACATGGAAGGGATACGGACCCATAACCACTGTTGTCTACTATGTATTTTTTCTGCGAAAAAACTGATCCTGTGGAAGGTTGGCTTAAACGCCTTAATGAGTTCTCAGGCAGAGTGAATGTCTGGTGTGCTTTACAGGAAGCACGGTAGAGCAGCACTACAAGGAGTGAAACTCCATGCTACAGTGGGGTGACTCCACCATGAGGTTCCCAGGTAGGGGTAATGCCTCGGCTTTGTAAGCCAAGTCATAGCGGCGTAGCACCGCAAATAGGCAGGTAGCCTAATGCTGTATGACGTAATTAAAGAGTTGTAGACAGCACTACAAAGGGGAGGATGGCCCCATGTTACAGTGGCACGACACCACGATGAGGTACCCAGGTAGGGGTAAAGCCTCGGCATTGCAAGCCATGTCATTGCGGCGTAACACCGCAAGGAAGCCTTAGGCTTCATGCTGGGTAGTTTGGCACTACAAAGAGGCTTGTGACCTCATGCTACAGTAGTATGACACTACGATGAGGTTCCCAGGTAGGGGTAATGCCTCGACTTCAGGCCATGTCATAGCGGCGTAGCACCGCAAGGAAGCGCAAGGCTTCATGCCATATCTCTTTAATAAAGAACTCACCTATAGTGTATGAAAAGAGATATCAGGCCGTCTATTGAGGGTAAACTTGTAGACGCCCAAAATTATACACTGAAACCAGGCTGGCACAGGGCCTTTAATGTGCAGCCAGAAGCACACGTAACTACACTTTGTGAGTGAGAAGAATTACAATTGTGGTGCAGAATTCAAGGCGTAGTCCATTCTTGTATCACATTGTTATTTAACCCATGCGGGAAGATTCAAGTCGTTAGCGACATCTATCCTAATGCAAAATGGACAGTTACTGTGGGGAACGCTCAACCCTGGACACATATATATGTTGTGATATGTAGGAAATTGTTGGTGCTTTATTTACATGGAGAGAGCTTGCTCTCAACATGCCTTGTAAAATTTTAGTCCCACATTGGAAAAGTACCATGAGTTATCTCAACATATATACTTGGGTGTGTTGTTGAGAGATCCACATGGGGTGGTGACCCTAAGGAGGGAACCATGTGGGTGATTTTACTAGGAGGTAAGAATAAGGCTCCAAGGATTAAGCATTAATGCTTTTGTCATTCTCTTGGATTAATTCCACTTGGTGCTAAGCCCCAAAGGGGCTTAGCGACTCGGACTCGGACTCGGACTCGACTCGGACTCGGACTCATGGGCTCATGAGGCGTAATGTGGCGTTTTGTTGGCGCACTTTGCACTTACGGTCTTTATGCGGCTCATATGCGGGCATGCGGCTCATGCGGTCCATGCGGCTCATGCGGTTCATGCGGTCCATGCGGCTCATGCGGCACATGCGGTCCATGCGGCCCAAGCGGTCCATGCGGCCAGGCTGCTGCTGCTGCTGCCGCATGGAGGGCTACGCTGACTGTGCAGATTTTAAATTGGTTATGGAAAGGATGAATCAATACAATTAATTCAGATCCTATCTTTGTGGGATTTGAATTAATTTCGTTTCTATCTTTGTGGGATTTGAATTAATTCAGTTCCTATCTTTGTGGGATTAGAATTAATTCGTTGCTATCTTTTTGTGATTTGATTCAATCTTTCCATAACTGAAGAGGCGGCCAGGGTTTCCACTCTCTCTCTATATATACTCTCTTCTGGCCTCCTTTGTGGGTACTACGAAAATAACAAGTCAGAAAAGGAGAAAGAGAGAGAGGGTTGCTGCCGCCATTGTAAGTCCATCCGAGGAGTCTGAACAGAGGTGACTTCGAGCGTTCCACAAGTTCTTCAACTTGCTGGTTCCTGGAAACAGATCGTGTGGGGCGAATCTTGCTTTGAGCAACGGTGTTTTGACACCCCAGCATTGTTCTTCTTCTCATCTCTCTCTAGTTTTATTGTAACTCGTTCTGTCCCAATTGCAACACGTTTGCAAGGAAGAACGAGAGATCTTCTCTTCTCTATTTCCCTACTTCAGATTGTAAGTTGGCTATTTGGTTTTTTTTTTTGTACCATCGTAGATCTTGAGTTTGATCACTGCAAAGTTTTGTGGAACATCTCAGATCTCGATTGCATTAGTTTTTTCATCTTTGATCAAGCCCCGGGACTAACAAGTTTTTATATCAGTAAATAGATAACGCCCGTTAAGACTACACCCACTCAATAGGCATAAAACTCCTCAGCCCGGACACAAGACCCTGACATTCGTTTCTATATTGTGAAGCACCCTCAAGCCTGTGGTTGAAAGGCTCTCAAAGATGCGTCGGTTTCGTTCCCTCCATAGGTGCCAAACGGTCGCAACAAAAGCAATATAAATAAGTCGGAAGTCCCTAGCAGGGCTAGTCTCGATTGACCAATGGACTGACTAAGAGTCACGATTTGTTCCCGTAAGTGCCACCTACGATCTCGACCAGTCCTACCATAAACTGCACCAAAGATAAACGAGAACCCTCCTTTGTTACTCATCTCCATAATCACCATTTGATTGGACTTATATTTTACCACTCCCGTCCACATTTGAGTATTCCACATCACCCATAATATCCAACACCATATGTACACTCTTCCAACAAGTGGGGTCTGCCTGCCTTTCAACTTTATTGACATCTCTAATCTTGGTCTCTAGAATGCAACGATATTACATTTAAACTGATACATATAGTCCTGAACATCCCTCCATCTTCCCATGGAGTTCAGGCCCCGGCCAGTACATTCCATGTTAGGACTGACATTAAACTAAATTCCGATGTGTGCCTCTATTAGGTCGGAAATTAACCCGCATGCTCGGGCTAGTCTCTTTCAAGACACTTGGCTTAAGCTTCTTGCCGGTCTTCTCACATAACCTCATGGTGCATCGTCCATGAGCTTATCCCAGTCCTCATTCGCCCTGGTCATCAGCCCGTTCTTGCGCACTTCCGAGGTCAATTGCAGCTGCACGTTGTCGTCTTCGATTGACTATAAACTTCACACCTCATCTACAACTGCTGCCCACGTTGAAATTACCATCGCCTACACACACACACACAATCATGCTAATACACACACAGTGGGGATGAACATAAGCAAGCAATCATGCTAATACATGAGTCTGTGGATCACAATGCAGAGCTGCACCGGCCGACTTTAGACTGCATGACCTAAAAATAGGTCTATTCACCATTAGCTGGCCTTCGAGGTTACGGCAAAGACCTTTCTTGCTCGTAGCCGCTGGCTAGGAATTAGGGACCACTCATGAGGCTAACATCAAGTTGGTGAGTCCAGCTGAGCTGCCCACATTCTGATAAGAAAATGCTTGATGATGATGACCATAAAACAACTTCTATACTGATTCTCAATGACACTGAGCTGATTAAAACCAAGGAATTGACATACCTTCACTTCTGTAGTTGGCATATTCAATCCATGTAGTATTAATGTGAAGTGGTTTGCTTTTGTTTCTTGTTATATTAAACCAGCTTAATTAGCACAATATGCATATAATGTGCAGACCTTTATATGGCAATGTCGGGCTAAGAATGCAGTTGACCTATGTTACACGAATACGGATACAAGATAAAAACATTTTCTGATGGATATAATTTAGTCAACTATGTTGCACGAATACAGACGTGATTCACCGTGCATCATAGCAATTATCTGTTAACCAAGTTATCATCACTGTTTCGGTTGCCCTTTATCCATGTATACCTTTGACCATCGTCAAACCTTTCCAATGATTTTCTCAATATGTCACAGGGTTTACATGTTGTCGAAATTTCCTTTATGCTTTGATTTCTGCAAACTTGAAACAAGAAAATAAAATAAATTAGAACAAAATTACCGGCCTATGGGGAAGTCGCGCTGAACGCACTGCCCTAAGAGTTGATCCGAGGTCTTATGTGCAGACTTTTCTCAGATTCTCCTAGTGGTAAAACCCCCGGTATCACCGGCTTCTCGCTGTCGCACACAACGTCGAGAGATCGACCCGAACTTAGCCTTGTCCAGTCGCGGAAGGAAGAGTACACCGGAGAAGAGAACAGCAGAGCGAGAGAGAGAAGAGGTAATTTTTTCTGTGTTTTGCTCTGAGAAAAGAAGCCGAAATATATAGGCATCAAGGACCAACATTATTGGTAGTTCCATGGACGTGCACAAATGGGGGGCTAAAGAATAGGACTTCCAACGTGTAGCAAAAGGTGTGGAAGGAATTAGTCAAAAAAAAAGTTTGAGGAGGTTGGGTTTGCTTGTGCTGTGTATTCACAGCCAACAATCCCCCCCCAAAACCAAGATCCGAAGACAAAGATAACAACTACAAAAATAGTGATAGAGAAATCTGGGCAAGAGTATACTATACATAAATGAGATGGACCGCAGCCTTGAATCTCACGTAGTGACTAATCCTTTATCTGAAGAAGTGCTTGATGGACTATGCCTTGAATCAGACTTCTTGAACCAGATTCAGAGATTAGCACATATAGTACGCTAGAGGTTCTTGGGTCTATCGGGTGGCGCTTTGAATGGCCATGCGCACTTATACCAAATTCATAAGAGTTGTCTGAGATCGCCCTGTCTCATAGTCGCGGCCTTCACGACCTCTTATATAGGTAAGTCCTCCAAGGGTTGGTGATCGGAGTCAACCCCGCAAAATAATGCTTGGACCTATTAAGAGTTTTAAAACTCATCCTAACCAGATCACACTGGAACACTGTCACCATAGGGATGGGATATCATTGTATAACCTCGTACAACCACCTGGGCATTAGTTTATGAGAATTTAATCTCTAAGTCAGTGTTCCATAAAAGTCACCAAATTTCAGCTTGTTTCTACCCATTGAACCGGCTTCTTGGGATCTCCAATCAGGCTCGGTTGGGTTGCCACTGCTGGTGACTTATTTATGGGCTTAATCCCATCCCCCTCGATGATTCTAGGATCAATGTCCTAGACAGACCCTTTGTCAAGTGGTCTGCGAGGTTCTTTTCTGACTTTATATAGTCAAGAACTACATATTTGCCTAATAGGCTCTTGATTGACTTGAAGCGCAGCTGCAGGTGCCTGTTCATCTTAGCATTCACAGAATCATGCTTTAGTAGTTCTATAACAGATTTATTATCACAGTTTATTGAAATAGCAGGAACATGAATAATAGAAACAGGTATATGCATAATCAAATTTCTGAGCCATTCAGCTTCTGTACAAGTAGTATCCAGAGCTATCATTTCAGAGTCCATAGTACTCCTAGCTATGATAGTTTGTTTACAAGATCCCCAAGATATCGCAGCTCCTCCTAGGGTAAAAATATATCCAGTTGTGGATTTCACATCATGTGAGTCAATTACCCAATTTGCATCTGAATAACCTTCTATGATATCAGGATGTCTAGAATAATGAAATTTATAATCTATAGTACCCTTAAGATATCTAAATACTCTTTCTAATGCAGTCCAATGAGATCGATTTGGGTTAGAAGTATATCTACTAAGTCTTCCAACAGCAAATGCAATATCAGGTCTGGTTCTATTTGTTATATACATAAGAGAACCTATCATCTGAGAGTATCTATGTTGTTCTACAGGTGAACCTTCGTTCTTCTTGAGAATGATACTACTGTCAAAAGGAGTAGGAGCATGCTTCTTATCAAAGTAATCAAATTTCCTTAGCATTTTCTCAATAGAATGTACTAAGGATAAAGTATAGCCCTCTTTGGATCTGGATACTTGCATTCCTAGAATCAGGTTGGCTTCACCTAGGTCTTTCATGTCAAATTTGCTAGATAAATAATCTTTAGTATTATTTATCAACTCAAGTGTCGAACCTAAAATGAGAATATCATCTACATACAAGCATAAAATGACACAACTTCCACCAGAGTTTTTAGAGTATATACATTTGTCATACTCATTTGGTAAGAAACCATATTCTACAATGACTTTATCAATTTTGCTGTGCCATTGCTTGGGAGCTTGCTTTAGGCCATAAAGAGATTTTACTAATCTGCAAACTTTCTTTTCTTGACCTTTAGCAATAAAGCCTTCAGGTTGCTCCATGTAGATTTCTTCTTCTAGATCACCATTCAAGAAGGCTGTCTTTACGTCCATTTGGTGAATCAGCATGTTATGAATGGAAGCTAAGGCTAGAAGAGTTCTAATAGAAGCAATTTTAGCTACAGGAGAATAGGTGTCAAAATAATATAGTCCTTTTTTCTGAGTGAAATCCTTGGCTACTAATCTAGCTTTGTATTTCTCTATAGTACCGTCAGCTCTAAATTTCTTTTTGAAGATCCACTTACAACCTATAGGTTTACTACCTAAAGGTAGGTCTGCTAAATACCAGGTATTGTTCTCCATAATAGAGTTGTATTCATTGATAATGGCTTCTTTCCAGAAAGGAGCATCAGGGGAAGATATTGCTTCTTCGTAAGTTGAGGGATCACCCTCTATCAAATAAGTGAAGAAGCCTTCCCCCAAATTCCTTTCAATCCTTCCTCTTTTATTTCTTCTAGGTTCTAAGTCTTGTTCAGGTTGGCAGTGAGAACTTGTAGAGGAAGCTAGGGAAGAACTTGAAGGCTTGGAAGAAAATCTATTCTTAAAAGGGAATATATTCTCAAAGTAAACTGCATCTCTAGCTTCTATGATGGTATTGTTGGAGATTTCGTTTACTTCAGAATTAGTCACTAGAAATCTATTGGCATTGCTATCTAAGGCATATCCTATGAACACAGCATCTACGGTCTTGGGTCCAATCTTTCTCTTTTTTGGTTCAGGGATTCCAACTTTTGCTAGACATCCCCAAACTTTGAGATAATGGTCTCTAGGAGTTCTACCTTTCCATAATTCATAGGGAGTCTTATCCTTAGATTTACTGGGAATCCTATTTAGGATGTAGCAGGCAGTTAATAAAGCTTCTCCCCACAAGTTATCAGGAGCACCTGAGCTGAGAAGTATGGCATTCACCATGTCTAACAGAGTACGATTCTTCCTTTCAGCAACTCCGTTGGACTGTGGTGAATAAGGAGCAGTTACCTCATGAATTATTCTGTGTTCTTCACAGAAGTTGGTCATGTCGTTTGAGGTATACTCTCCGCCACGATCAGATCTAAGGATCTTAATCTAAGAGTTGATCCGAGGTCTTATGTGCAGACTTTTCTCAGATTCTCCTAGTGGTAAAACCCCCGGTATTACCGGCTTCTCGCTGTCGCACACAACGTCGAGAGATCGACCCGAACTTAGCCTTGCCCAGTCGCGGAAGGAAGAGTACACCGGAGAAGAGAACAGCAGAGCGAGAGAGAGAAGAGGTAATTTTTTCTGTGTTTTGCTCTGAGAAAAGAAGCCGAAATATATAGGCATCAAGGACCAACATTATTGGTAGTTCCATGGACGTGCACAAATGGGGGGCTAAAGAATAGGACTTCCAACGTGTAGCAAAAGGTGTGGAAGGAATTAGTCAAAAAAAAAGTTTGAGGAGGTTGGGTTTGCTTGTGCTGTGTATTCACAGCCAACAATACATGCCTTGGTAGACAGGTCTACATGCTTTAAAATTTCCTTCTACAGTGTTCTTTGCTTTAAATCATATAAAAATAGGCTGGCTGCTATAAGAAATCTTTGGATGTCTGTGCAATGCTTGCTAGGTTCTAATAGATATGGTCATGTAATGGTGCCGTGGTAGCAGTTTTGCAGATACAAAAGAGCGGCGTTACAATCCAAAAATGCATCCAATTAATGTTCCTGTACAGAATTGGCGGAAGGGATCTCAGGTGATAATTTTCATTTTCTGTGTAATTTCAGCACCACTAAATAATGTCATAGGGGCATGCATGTCTATAGAAAAAATTGAGCATGATCATGACTTCCATAATAAAATAGGACCCAATAAAATATTATCACGATTTTGTTTTGTTTCTAATGGTTTTTGTTGGTTTTTCCAGTGGGCAGTGTTGATAAGAAAACATGCTGAGGTAATGGTGAATGATGATATAGTTTTCCCAGAATTCAAAAAATATTGCAGAGTAAGTCGATTAAGATTCTCTTTCCTGTATATATTGACATTTTTATAATTGTAGTTGACCTGCTGTAGTTTGGCATCAGATATTGTTCTTCTTAAAGTTAAAGGATTACATCATGTCCTGACGAGGAACTAGAGGGCATCCTTGGCAATTGGAATTTTTCGAAACTAAGGGCCTGTTTGGATACCTGTTTAAACTCAGCATTCTGAGTTTAAACACCAGAAGGAGGAAAATTTGTGTTTGGATAGGCCCAACTCAAAAATCAATTTTGGAAAAAAAAAATTCAAACCTTACGTTTAAACACACTTTTCAGAAAACTTCTGAAATGTGTTTTCAGAGTGCTTTCTCTGATAAAGTTTGTGGGCCCCCCCTTTCCTCCCCCCAAACCCAAAAAACTCTCTCTCTCCCCGTGTCTCCTCGTCTTCTCCTCCTGGAGAAGAAGAGCATGGCCGGAGAAGAGCATGACCGGCGTCCCCTTCCGCTCTCCCGGCTCCGTCGCCGTCGACCTCCGGCGCGACCTCATCGACCTCCACCTCCTCCCCCTCTCCACCCTCCCCTCCGACGAGCCCCCCGACCCCGACCTCCCCGACCTCGACTCCCCCTCCGACATCCTCTCCTACCTCCTCAAGCAGTTCGCCTCCTCCCGCCGCACCGTCCTCGGCCGCGTTCCAACTGGCTCCTCTCCGACTCCCGCGAGGACAAGATCGACGACTTCGTCCAGGAGCTCGAGCTCACCAACTTCTGGAAGCTCGCCTGCCGCGAGTCCGTCGCCGACGCCCTCCTCAAGAACCTCGACTACAAGAACAAGTACCACTGCAGCGACTCCTTCCAGACCCAGCAGGAACTCGACGACCACGCCGGGTCCTGCCCCTTCCGCCCCGTCGAGGTCGCCGACGCCACGAGCTCCTCCGCCGCGACCTCGACGACCGGAGGGAAATGAGGACTTCATCGCAAGCTCGTGGGGTCTCGTCGACTCCGCCACGAGCTCGTAGGCTGACGCCGCGAGCTCGTCGGCCTCGACGACTGGAGGGAAACGAGGACACAGCCGCGAGCTCGTGGGTTCGACGACGACAGCGGTGGGGTTTGGGGACACAGAAAATGGCTAGAGTAGGACATGAGATTGTTGTGGACACAGGAGATTCGTGTGGACACAGAAAAATGGACACAATTTTTTTTCTCCAAACAAGATCTTAAAATTTTTTTCCCAGAAAACAAGTTTTCAGATGAAAGTAACCAAACGTAAACTCTGAATCTCTATACTTAGAAAACACTTTTATAACTTAGTTTCATAAAACTGTTTTCAGAAAAAAATTTCAGAAAGCCTATCCAAACGGACCCTAAGAAACTACTTTTCCAACTGCAAACCTTTTATGTTAGCTAGGAACTAGATGGACGTTTGAAGTGTACGGTGACTTGACATTAATAAAGATATTAAAGTGGATGCTTAAGAGGTGTGCGTTAGATTTTAGATAGCCAACAATAATAAAAGCAATTGTGTGATTATTATATCCCATGAGTTTCCTTGGCTTTCCATCCTTCTGGATGAAAACTTGTTTTCAACTTTACTTCTCATTTACTGATGAGTACTAGTTGCTGGGATCTGATGAGATGCACAACGGAGAAGCATCGACCATCGAAATCTACAAAGAAAACACGATCATGACCTGTTATGCAACAACCAAGCACGTATCATACGTAATATGTGGTGGCTACGACACCAAGACAAATCTCAACCTTTATATAATCAAAGATTGCTTACAAGTATACATCGGCTCCTTTGCTCCAAGATACGACCCCTTACATATCTCAAGATGAAGATATAAACAAGAAGATCGTAAAGTAAACATAAAACACCAACCCTTTACAAAATTCTGACTTAGTAATGGTTGACCACCATCCAACGGTGACGGTCTCCTTGGCGAAGTAGGCAACACTCCGATCAGAACCCCCATATTCTCTCTTGAAGTGCAAGACGTACAAGAGCACGGTTCGCTCGTATAAATGGTGGATTCTTTCTTGAATCTCCTTGAGAGTAATGCCAATGAATTTTTTTTCTTAGCCTCTTTTAATTGGGTTAAGAAACCCTAATAATTAGGCAGAAACCCCTAACTTAATTATTAAGCAAGCTAACATAATCTAGACCGTCGAAATACATTAAAAAACAGGCCTAAACTGCAACTTCCGCTCAACCCAGAATTTTGGTCTCGTCCAACCGGAATTCCGGTTCCTGCACCTATAGCTCTCGGGTTGGACCGGAATTCCGGCTGGCGCAGGACCGGAATTCCTGTCCTGCTATTTTAGGCTGAATTCAGCCTCGGTCGTTGCACCGTTTTCGCCATTGTCGACAATTTGCGACCTCCGTCATCGACTTCTTGACACTCGAGACTGCCTTCCTCCTCTAATTGAAGCTGGAATTCCCAACACTACTTTCCAACTTAATTTTTCAAAAGCCAAACATGGGAACGGGTGTATAGTAGGCCCATTCCACGTATTTTTTAGTTTATGTTCGACCTCTCATTTTTGAGCTCGTTTAATAGACAAGCCAAGCTCAAGCTTAGAAGTACTCGGCTCGATTGAGCTCGCGCGTTTAGCAGCTCATTTATGAACTTGTTTAGAAGCTCGTTTGTTTTTTGTTGAATTATATATATATTTTTTGAAAGAAAGTAATTGTGACGAACGCTCTCACCGGGAATCGATCCCCTGACCACTCGGGCCACATGCATCTCTCTTAACCAATAGGCTAGAGGTCATTTGCTATATATATATATATATATATATATATATATATATATATATATATATATATATATATATATAGTGTAACAATATGGTTGTGTGTATTATATATTTATGTCCTTAATAAGTGATATTAAGGAACTTTATTTAATTATTTTTTTATAAATAAATTGTTAATATTTCAAATACTTTAATTCAAAGCTAACTAGCATGAAATCAATCAAGCTTAATGAGCTTGAAATAAAGTTGAGCGACAAGCTTGATTTCAAGCTTATCGAGCTTGTTTATCTAGCATGAATCAAGCTTCCTTATCGAGCCAAGCTCGAGCTCAAACCAAGCCAAGCTCAAGCTTAATATAAACAAGCTCGAGCCAAGCTCAAGCTTCAAAAAAAAATTTATCAAGCTCGAGCTCGATTAATTCTAGTCAAGCCAAGCTCAAGCTTACAAAAGCTTGGCTCGGCTCGGCTCGTTTGCAGCCGTACCGAGAGAGGTGAGAAAATTCACTATTGTGAAGAAGAGTACGGGTGAGCTGAACCTATTTATAACCTCTTAGTTACATAAAATACGGAAACAAAAGTTTCTAATTAAACAAGGATTCACAATTTCAATAAAGAAACAATGATTCCTAATCATAATAAAGAAGCTTGGATTCCTAATAACAGAAGAGATTCAAAACATCCCAACAACAACCTCCAATAAGATTTGTTCTATTTATTATTTTGCTTGCTTTTGTTTATTTTTTCAAAAAGCAACATAAATTTGTGTATAATAATAATAATAATAATAATAATAATAAGGTTAATTTTGACAAGTTTTGATGCAAAAGAGAGATTGCTTTAAAAAACTACATTTTCTTTGCTTTTAGAAAAATAATAATAATCCCAAATCATAGGAAAGTATTTTGATAGAAATGAAGGTGCTTGCCTCCATAATTATTACTGGAAATAGAAGAAATTTAGGGAATAATATGAAATTGAAAACTACGGACATAAAGTATAATTTTATCAAGCGTTTTGAAAATCAATTTCATTTATCATATTTACAATTTCTTATTGACTTAGAAGTTGCATGTTGAAAATGTGTATGAAATGAAACGGTACTTTGGTAACAAGTTTATATTTTATACATAATATTTGTTAAATACAACTTTTCATTAGGAAAAGTATTTTTTTAAATTATGATGCGAGTGAAAAAAAGAATTTTTATAAAGACATTACAAAAGTTATCCGGGACTGTCCAATTTTTTTTTATTGCAAGTTTGTCACTAAAATAATTTACTTTGGGTTGCCCAAAATTTTCTTTAGGACTGTTAGAAGTTTTGACTGTCCGAACATTGGACTGTCAAAAATTTTAAGAGTCTATATTTTTTTACAGTCATAAAGAAAAATGCAATTATCTTAGGACAGTCAAAAATACTGACAGTCCTTCCAAAAGATAGGACTGTCAAAATGTTTGACAATATATTACTATTAGGACTATCAAAAATTTTGGCAGTCATGCTAATAGATAGGACTGTCAACTTTTTTGGCAATTCTAAATATAACATCGGTCGGTTAGGGCCAGGGCCGGCCTAGCAGTTTGGGTTGCCCTAGTCAAAGCTAAATTTTGTTGCCCCTTGACTCCAGAAAAAATATAAAAAAAATACAAGCTGAAAGCTATAAACGTAATGATTTTTGATAAATGCTAAGAAGCTACTTGTCTCCAGTTTTGATGGCGGTGTGGAGCTCGAATTTCGAGTTGCTCTCCTGACTCTTGACCTGTGTTTCAAGACCTTTTTAGTGAAATCTCAAAATATAGGCATGAGAGATTACTAGTTCAACTGACAATGAGGAGTTGGGATGGACTGCAAAGGCTTGACGGAGAGCTGGAGAATGAGGGGCCTAACTAGGAGGGGAGGGGGGTTGCCCTAACCGGGGGCTGCCCAAGCCCAATGGCTTGTCTGACTTACCCCAGGGCCGGCCTTGGTTAGGATTTCGAGCTCTTCCTTGACCGAATGCCGGTGGAAAATTTCATGGGAGGAAGAGGAGATCAAGAAGAATTGGTTTTAACGTTGACTCGATAGCTCTCCGCTACTACCACCGTCGCCGTCAACCCCTGCTTCTCCCCTGACCACCTCTTCGCCACCACGCTTCTCCTTCGACCATATGTGGCTGCTTGAGGGAGACCAGAATCCATGCGGAGGAGGTGGATGAAGAGAAGAGAAGAGAAGAGAAGAGGGGATTCGGATACGGAGGGAGGATTGGGGAATGGGAGGATTTTGGAGAGGGAGTGTAAAAGTTAGAAAATTTGAGTTTGGAGGATTATTTTTTTTGGTTCTTTTTAGGGGCACCACCACTTCTACTACGGAGCAGCCCAAATTTTTTTGAAAAAATTACAAGTTTGCCATAGGTTTTTGTTACTAGGGGGCAGCCCAAAATTGACTATAAAAGCCAAACTTCTTTTATTTCTTCTCTTCCTCCACTCTTTACTTCTCTTCCTCCACTCTTTTTTTCTCCTCCTCATAGAAACCTAGAATTAACCTAACCTAGGTGAAATTGTCCCCCCACCTAAATTTGTTAAAGATTTTTGGTGAAATATCTAGTAATAGTGTCAATCACTTCTCCCATTTATTTGTAAGTCGTCGAATTTATTTTTGTGTAATGTTTTAACCTAAATTTTACATATAAAAGTTGAATTTTGTGTTTAATGTAGAACAAAATAGAAAATGGAACAACCCGGACCATCAAATGCTGGATACTCTCCTCCCACAACGTCCGAAGAACACTTTGATGCATCGGAAGGCCTCGTGGTAACTACACTTTAACTTTATTTCGGATGAAAAATCGAATTTTGACACTGTCACCCTCATTTCCCGTATTTCGTATTTATACTCGTATATGGATTTTGACATGTATTTTTATTTTTTCTTAACTTGTGGAATTTCAGTTTTCTCGTATTTTGGGTTTTGGCATGGCTCGGTTTTAATTGGGATGGTTTGGTTTGGTTTGGTTTATTATGTATTGGAACACCTTAACATATGCTACACCCTCAACACACCACATCCCACCCTCTTTAAAACTCCACCAACATTTTCTCTCTCCTCATAACCACCATTTATTTCCTTCTTCTTCTTCTCCTTCCTCTACACAACTCTCCCAACCCTAGGCAACTGCATCTTGCCACTACATGAGAACCCTCTTTTATTTGTCCATTTGCTAGATTAGGACATGGTGATCAACATTAGGACTTGGTATTTTGTGATTTGGAGTCTCCATTGTTCTAGATCTAAGTTTTCCTATTTTCGGATTTTGCATGGTTTTGATCTATTTAAGTTGGATTTTATGGAATTTTGATGTTTCCATGTGGAAGAGCATTCAGTTTCACCCAAGTTGGAACTTTGGAAATCCGGATTTGGAGTTCGGATGGCCAAGTTATGATGCTGTGTAGCCTTGAGTTCAACTATGGTGTTCTTGCTGTTTGGAGAAGACAGAGAGCAGTGTGTAGAGCTGATTAGCTTACGCACACTGAGCTGCGCGCGCTCTTTAGCGCAGCGTACGCAGACTTGGGTACGCTTCCTGTTGGAAGCGTGTCTCTTGAGCGTGCGTGACTTTTCGCGTACGCTGCTCCCCTTGAGCGTGCGTGACTTTTCGCGTACGCTGCTCCCCTCGAGCATGCGTGACTTTTCGCGTACGCTGCTCCCCTTGAGCGTGCGTGATTTTTCGCGTACACAGCTCCCCTGCGTGCGTGACTTTCGTGTACGCAGCTCCCCTACATGCGTGACTTTTTGCGTACGCAGCTCCCCTTGAGCGTGTGTGACTTTTTGTGTACGCAGCTCCCATGCGTGCGTGACTTTTCGCGTACGCAGCTCCCCCTGCGTGCGTGACTTTTCGCGTACGCAGCTCCCCCTGCGTGCGTGACTTTTCGTGTACACAGCTCCCCTTGAGCGTGCGTGACTTTCGTGTACGCAGCTCCCCTGTGTGCGTGCTTTAGTGCGTACGCAGCTTCTCTGCGTGCGTGCTTTTGTGTGTACGCTGCCCCCTGACCCCTTGCTTAACCCATTGGCTCTTGGAGTTTTGGTTTTATTTCTCGATTTGGTTTCTCTTTGTGGATTGGGTTTTCCTGAGATCTGTTTAACACAGCACGGCTATCTTGACCCGACACGGCCTAACACGGTTTTCAGTAATTATTTATGACTAGTACGGTTATCGAGATTTTCTGTGATTTATGACCTTGGTATTCTCTGAACTCCTTGCTGGTGACCCAGTAGGGTGCACACTTAACTTGTAACTTGTGATTAATCCCAGTGACTTGATAACTTGATAGTGGCCCGTGGCGGCGCACTCCTGACTTGTAGCATGACTTGATAACTTAACTTGAGCTGCTTTGACACCGTGGGTGGTTCTTTCTTGCTTGCTTGTTAAATCCACTTGTCCTGTCTTACATCATGTCTAGGATGGGATTCCTGAGTACCACGGTCAGGAGTACCTACTAAATGGATTAAGGTTAATAACTAGAATAACACAGTAGTCATGAAGAGATGACACAGCTACAGGCAATCCCGTTACCTGGGCGCTCTTGGGATCTGTAGCCTGCCGTCGAGTAGGGCACATTTCCAGCACACCGTCGCGTGTTGCACCCTCTAAATCACCTAAGGGTACATTTGTCTCCCGGGCGATGTACCCACATGAATTCAACCCCTAATTTTCGACCTGGGTAACCTGGATGGTCTGCAGGGCTTGTGGCTGTGGAACAATCTCACTGCATCTTGTTAGTAATTAGGCATGTGATAACCCTAGTTAGTTAAAGTAGTAAGCCGTAGCGTCTGCTTGGCCGTGATTGATTGAATGAGGTATAACCAGTTTAGCCATGTCTTGATCCAGTACAAGATTGCTCCCTGCCTTGATTTCTTGCATTATTATCTTGCCGATAAATGGTGGGAAACCAAGTTCTGTTCAGACGAAGGGTTACAACCCCGGTCCTTGTTTGGTTACGGGTTGTAACCTGGCTATCGAAATAGTTCCATGGTTATCTCGTCGTATATCACCCTGCCATGTTTTCGTAAGTTTTAATTTTAATATTAGATTTTCTTGCGCTGATTGCTGGCTTTTGTTCTTATTTCGTGGCCCCCTTGTGGCACTTGCTCTTTCTGGGGTTGACCCAGCTGGTTTTGTGTGGCCAGATTTCGGAGCAGCTCCCGAGGATCTACCAAGCTTCCAGCCCAATGGTGACAACTAGACGGAACCCGGGCCAAGAGTGGGTTTTCCTTTTTGTCTTGCCCACTTTATTGTAAAACTATTCTTTTGAGGCGTTTAGCCGACGAGCACCTGTTAGCTCGATGCACTTTTACTTACTGTCTGCCTACGGGCTGTAAACATGATTAACAAATCCTAGGGTTGATCATGCATGACTAAACTCTTGCTAGTCCTAACATTTTGTAACGACTAGCTTCATGATCAGCTGAATATGTAATATTTGGGACGCCTTATTATTATATATTTAATGATCATACATCTTGCGACTTTACTTACTTGCTGTGATTGAGACATTAGGCTTGTTCATGACCATAAGAGACTGTTGGCTTGTAGTAAACCCTCATATATCTAGACAGCCGTGACCGTATATCGAGGTGGTTTCCATTTCAATATACGTAGCTGGCTATGTCTGCCCCCGCTCTCCAGTATTCTGGTTCTGGGGCGTGACAGACACAGAGGACTGCTACTTCTCTGGCAGTCCCTCTCATGGAATTGGACTGCCAGGGATGTGGCAGTCCTATATATGTGAGGGACTGCCACATATGTGGCAGTCCTATAGATGTGGCAGTCCTTTTGACTTTTAACTTCTATTGTAGGAGTTGCGATCTTCGGTACATGCTCCAATTGCAACCGATGTAGGGCATTTATTTTGGACCGATCTTTCGTTTCAATCAAGCGACGATGCGGTACAATGGTGTCGAGAAGTTGGACGGGAAAACAACTTAGTTCTAGTGATGGTTGGCTGTGAAAGAGGTGGTGTGTTGAGATCGCACAAAAAAAAATTGTATATGGAGGACCACTTTTGTATACAGTGAAATATGAAGTCCAGTAATATATATGGAGTAAATTTTGTATACAGTAAAATATGAAGTTCTGTATGTTATATGTGTTTACCTGTGTGCTATCTGTGTTATATGTGTCTACCTGTGTGCTATTTATGTGTTTACATGTGTGCTATCTGTGTTATATGTGTTTACCTGTGTACAAGTATGTGTGACAAAATATACCAATTTGTTAAAGTATCAGATCCAGTATCAGGACTGCTACCCCCCCGGCAGTCCTACATTGAATTAGGACTGCCAGGGTGTTGGCAGTCCTAATTGAAACTTGTTGTTATATAAATGGCCATTCCCTTGTGTTTTAGCACGGAGAATGCCCATTCTCCGTGTAATTTAGCACGGAGAATGGGCATTCTCCGTATAATTTTCACGGAGAATGGCCATTCTCTGTGTAATTTTCACGGAGAATGTCTATCCGATCCAGTATCAGGACTGCCACCTCCGTGGCAGTCCTACATTAAATTAGGACTGCCAGGGTGCTGGCAGTCCTAATTGAAACTTGCTGTTACAGCAAGTATCAATTAGGACTGCCAGCACACTGACAGTCCTAATTTAATGTAGGACTGCCAGGAGGGTGGCAGTCCTATTTGTAAGTCTCTGTGATGAGAGTTTTGAAACTCTCTATCACAGAGAGTTTCAATTATGACTGTCACACCCCTGGCAGTCCTACACAAGAGGAGGACTGCCAGGGTTCTGACAGTCCTAATTGAAACTTGCTGTTATATAAATGACCATTCTCCTGTGTTTCTAACACGGAGAATGGACATTCTCCGTCTTAATTTACACGGAGAATGGTCATTCTAGTGTTAAAACGCAGGAGAATGACCATTCTCCGTCTTAATTTACACGGAGAATGGCCATTCTCCGTGTAATTTAGCACGGAGAATGTCCATTCTCCGTGTTAGAAACACGGAGAATGCCATACGGAGAATGCCATTCTCCGTGTTAATTTACACGGAGAATGGTCATTCTCCTGCATTTTATGGTCAGTTGAAACTTTGGAGGGCCATAACTTTTGACTGGGAGGTCGAAACGAGGCCTGGTTTGTCGCAAAATGAGCGTATCTTCGAGGAGCTCAAAAGTAACGATTATATCGTTAGACGGCCTTCCGAAATTTTAGAATCGCAAAAAAAATGATGTTTGGACCTCCGTTTTAGCACTTTTGCTGAAATTTTAGAATCGCAAACAAATATTAATTCAATGACTTACAAATAGGACTGCCACCCCCCTGGCAGTCCTACACTTATGAAGGACTGCCAGCACCCTAGCAGTCCTTCTTTTGTATAGGACTGCCAGGGGGGTGGCAGTCCTAATTGAAACTCTCTGTGACAGAGAATTTCAGTTTCAAACTCTCATCACAGAGAGTTATAAATAGGACTGCCACCCCCTGGCAGTCCTATACAAAAGGAGGACTGCCAGGGGGTGGCAGTCCTCTGATACTAAATCAAGAATATCAGGAATTGGCCAACAACTTAAGTTTCCAAACGTAAATAACAACTACATATCAGACAACTACATATCCAACATGTACGTAAATAACAACTACATATCAGACAACTACATATCCAACATGTACATAAATAACAACATAAATCACAACTACATATCAGACAAAATATCCAACTTCAAAAAAATAACATAAGTGTCAACTACATATCATTCAAAAGTCTGCCCAACAACTTAAGTTTCCAAACAACAAATATATTCTTCAAGTTTCAAACAACAAAAACATATTTACAAAAATATCCAGATTACATCCAACTAATGATCATTCAACATCCAACTACATATCATGCCGGGCCGAGCTGGAAGAAGGAGAAGGAGTACGAGCTCGTTGCTTCGACCGAGCTTGTGGTCCCGGTGGCGGTCTCCGTGTCCCAGACCGACCTTGGCGCGCCGGTTCGGAAATTGTAATCGGACGCTCAAGAGGACGTTCCGCGCGTTCCTTCCGCTTTGACGCGGTGGGGCGTATTCTTTTTGGTGCGTCCGGAGGACTGTTACCCCTATAGAACAATGGATTGTGCGACCGTACAGTTAATAAATAATGCAAACTAAAATAGAACTGTTACCCCCTATCCCCCACCTCCAGACCACAACTAAAACTGAGTACAGTAGGACTGCCAGGCATCTGGCAGTCCAATTGCACAAGGACTGCTACAGTCATGGCAGTCCTCTATTGAAAGAGGACTGCCAGGACTCTGGCAGTCCTTGTTTACATGTGGACTGCCACATGCTTGGCAGTCCTACTGTACTCAGGGCCAACAGACAAACGACTCGCTAGTTTGTCGTTTTCTAGGGTTAGGGTTTGAAGAAAAATTGTGGGTTTGTCGTGTTCGAAAATGCCATTCATAAACCCTAAAGACATTCTAAACCTAAATTATCAAAAGTTTTTAGACAATTAAAACTATTCTAGGATTTCTAATAGAATGTAGAAAATTATAGAAGAAATTAGGGAAGAACGTACCTAGAATCCGATTTCTTCGACTTGCGTGTCATCTCGTCGAATGTAGGAGTGTTCTTGAAAGAAATTTGGTGGAGGAATTAGGATTAGAGTGGTGGAGGAGAAGAGACTAGGGTTTTGGGAGAGGGAGAGAGAGCTCTTCTTTTTTTTCTTTTGGAGGAAAGAGAGAGGAAATTGGGGTTTGGGAAGGAAATGAGAGTTTGGGGGGTTGGGCTGCCCCCTAGTAAAATGTGGGCTGTCCCCTAGTAAAATCTCCACTTTTTGGGCTGCCCCCTAAGTAAGGGCTGCCCCCTAGTAGAAGTTGTGGTGCCCCTAAAAAAAACCATTTTTTTTGTTTGGGGGGGGTGTTGGGTTCCTGAGTAAACTAAAAGTTTTACAATACTGGAAATAAGTTTTGTAATGTCTCTATAAATACTAAAAAAAAAACTTTTAGATAATTGTTATTTTAAATTACTTGTGAGCTGTATACACATGCATGCTATTATTAGAGCATCATTAGTAAGGCCCATCCCATTTTCTAGATTCTAGATTTAGAATGTAGGAGCTCATTTTGTAGAATAATAAGTCTCATCCCTAGTTCCAATTTCTACAATTTCGGTCCCAACCCATCCATGGGTGCTAAGGGTTAGGCTTCCCAATTTCTAGATTCTAGATTGTAGAAACTCGTCTTGTAGAATAGTAAGTTCCAATTTGGAGCCCAACTTTCTAGATTCAAAACTTTATATTATTTTTTTCCTACATTAATTTTTGACCACACAATTTTTGGGACTGGAGCTCACTTTATCATTTCCTACTATTCTCATATAAACCCAACCCATTCTACACTTATCTTTTTTTTTTTGAAATTTTGGGCTCCAAATTGCATTGGAGAGTCCCAACTATTAATGATGCTCTTATTCAGACAGCTCTTCTTCACTCACTCTCTCGAATTCCACACTTTTCTTTAAGAATTGGGGGCAAATTCTTAGAATTAGGGTTTCAGTTCTGGTGTCTTCTAGGTCAAAATGAGCTTAATTTCAAGATCAGTAGCTTCCTCTTCACTACAGATCAGCAAATGCTAGTGGTTTCCCAGTGAGAATCGGCCGAGCAGATGAAGCAGCGGAGAAACTTCAGTTCCAGTTCCAGATGGAGAACAAAGATCGTCCTTCTCCTAGCGATCCTCCTCGTCTTCTCCGTCGGGAGCCTACTCCTGATGCAGGCCCACTTCAGCCGGACCATTGCTCCTCCGGCGGGCCGGACGCCGAAGATCGCGTTCCTGTTCATCGCGCGCAACCGCCTTCCTCTCGACGTGGTCTGGGATGCATTCTTCAAGGTCCAATTCTAGTCCCCATTGCTTGCTTTGATTGGATTGTTTGTGGGGTTTGTTGAAGTAAGTGTTTGATTTCTTGTAGGGAGATGATGGTGGTAGGTTTTCCGTTTATGTCCACTCGAGGCCCGGGTTTGTTCTCAATGCGGCGACGACTCGGTCGGCCTATTTTTACGACCGGCAGGTTAATAACAGTATACAGGTATTACAACCCCAGCGATCCTCTTTGTTTCTCGTTGAAAGAACAAAATTTGATGATAGTTTGGAGCTATATGGTTTAATAAATAAGTAAGGCGCCAGCAAGGAAAATAATTGACCAAAAAGAACTCATTCTAGAGTACAATCAAAAGATAGTATTGGCCAGCCTAGCCAAGCCAGTAGTCAGAGAGCTTACCACGGTAGAACCAACTACACTAAGTTCCCTATGAGAATGACAAAGAAAAGAGAGGAACCGACAAAACGCATACTTATCTAGAAGAATATGGAAGCTCAATACTGAAAAGTACAAACTTGACTCGATTTATAAGAAAGTAGGTTGAAATTTTGACCATGTTTAGTAGTCCCAAAGGATTTTTACTTCATACAGATAGACGGTGGAAACTACAAAATCCACAGGCAGCTTCTAATGATTCCGCATATAGCATATTCGGGTATGGTACAATTCATGAGAGGTTGGTTATTAACATGGGTGAATGGAAATCATGCTAAACATATGCTGGATTTTTAGCTTCCACCTACGGGTGTGAAATAATAATTCTAAAATCCAGATAACCTATTAATCTTAAACTACCATAATTGGTCATCATGATCATCATCCAAACTTTCTCCCATCAGAATGAGCTGGCTATGGAGCATAAGAGAGCTCCATACAAGACTTGATAAAGTTTTATGACCGTGTGTCGATATGACGTCAACCCTTTATGTTCGTGCAAACTTCAAAGTCAAGGTAGCTATGAGCATAAGAGGGTCATGTCATAAAACATAGGTGGAGTTGACATGTAGTTAGATTCTAGGAGAGAACATTATGTTTATTCGGTTTCAACCGAATCGAAATAATAAAAAAAACGAATAAACCTAAATTCTAAAACAAAACCAAAACCGAATCGAAATTAACCATAAGCGAAACCAAACCAAACCAAACCAAACCAAACCTATATAATTAATTTGGTTTTTTTTCGACTTATTCGGTTGGCCTGTTTTTATTGCTTAATTGGCCGAGCCCAAAGTTGGTAATGTGGTTAAATTATATTAAAAAATGTAAATTTTATACATATAATTGTTGTATTTTAAAGTTGGTTCCAAAGTTGGACTAGTTGTTAAATTACCAAAGTTGGGCTCCAAAAAACATACGTAGAATTGTTATTTTCAAAATATACATATTTTAATCATATAATATGAATAGATTGAGGGTATTTACATAATTTTATAAGTCTTATTCGGTTCGATTTTGGACCGAAACCGAAACCTAAAGCCGTATAAGGCATTTTACTACTTTCAAAACCAAATCCGAACTGAACGTTTTTTCCAAACCGAACCCAATCTCTTATTCGGTTTGGTTGGTTCTCGGTCCAAAACCGAATAATGCTCACCCCTAGTTAGACCTACCTTTTGGATTGCAGTTTAAGCTCATGCAACCAAGGAGTACCCTCCAAAATTTCCTAGACCATAAAGAGTCTAGATGAAGATGTAAGGTGATTCAATTGGTGCTGACTCAAAAGTTTTGATTTGACCAATATTCTACTCATGACTAAGTGGAATTACAACCACATTTACATTTATACTATAATGTATAGAAATTATGTTCTGCTACTTCGTAAATTTTGAACTATTAACGACTTTCAAAGATTTCCAAGATCCTCCTTGAAGTTTGAAATCAGCCATTCTTAAAATCTTGGTATTGATAATTATAGGATTGGTGAAGAATTGTATTTTGTTAAGTGATTAAGAGATAACGCCAATTGACGACAAGATGAGATAAAATCGACTTAGGTGGTTTGGACATATGCAACACAGACTAATAAATACTCCTGTAAGGAGGAGCGATAATATAGTTGTTAATAGACCTGCTAGAACTAGAGGTAGGCCTAGACCAATAAGGTTTGAAAGTGTTAAAGAAAGTTATAAATTTTGTTAGCATTACATAGGACGTGGCCATTGGCCCCAACCACATAAATCTGGGATGAGGGCTTTGTTTTGTTGTTGTTCATTAAGAGTTTCTCTTAAAGTCACAAGTTTTGACAATGGTAGCCACATTAGCTTAATTCGATTATATAAGCAAGAGATTTTCATCAACATCTAATCCACCTTGGTTGTAAGAACACCTTTTCTCATCCGCTTTAGATCCATACCATGCTGCACAATACGGATACAAATAAGGACACAATATCGATACTGGATACAAACATTATTAGATAAGTACGAACACAATACGTATATAGACACCATATTTGCCGTGTTGCATGCAACATAAGATCCAAATAAGTAGTTTATGTGGAAGATAGAGAGATGGTGCTCGTATTTAGATGCGAGGCCCTTGAATCTCGAAGGCTGTTAAGAATCAAGTGAATAATATTTTAAGCAATTTTAGAATATCAAGATAAAGCAAGTTGTCTTCACATCCTTTGATGTATCTCTTAATTTGCCAGAGTAGCATAATTTGATAACATTTGATGATGACTATTAGATGAATAATTATAATCATACAATTACATTGGATTATCAATAACAATTAGATCCAAAGTATCCCAATAAAACTTCACATAAATGGTCATGGGAACTTAAAAAATATCAGTACCTTACTCCTAGATTAAAGAGAGCTGTACACTCTTGAATCAGTATGATCTCCATTTGATGAAGAAAGTATCTTAATATGAATACCTAGAAAATGATGATCAACTCAGCTACATACATGACACATCACTATGCTATCAGATTCAGGAGCCTCTTTGAAGTAGCATGCGAGGAAGCTGCTTTACATAAAGATGTTTTATTAAAGGTTACTCCGTTATAGTTGCTTCACTTATTGTCAAAGAAGTGCTTATATATCAGTCAAGTATGGAGCCAATTTTTGTGTAAGAAAACAACAACAAGAACAAGTAACAAAGTTTTTAAGCCAACTTTTCAGCATGGTTTAAAGTATCGACCGATACCGATCCGATACGGCCGATACCGATACGGATTGGCATGTCCCGATCCGACGACCGATACCCGATACTGACCGATACCGACATTGGGGGTCTTTTTCCCGGTCAATTCGACAAAGAAAATTAAACGAAAAAGACAAATCACCAAGGGTTTAAAGCATGGTTTAAAGTATCGGCCGATACCAATCCGATACGGCCGATACCGATCCGATACGGCCGATACCGATACGGTTTGGCATGTTCCGATCCGATACCGACCGATACCAAATATTGACCGATACCGACATTAGGGGTCTTTGTTCCGGTCAATTCGGCAAAGAAACAAAAAAGACAAATCAACAAGGGTTTAAAGCATAACAAGGTTGTAGAAGCATGTAAAAGAAGAAAATCACATCTATTGTGTGCCAATCGGTAAGGGTGACTACTATTTCATTTAATTTCAAAACTACTAAGAAATAACACTGAAAATACTTAAAATTATGCCTAAATGTATAAAATATATGTTTTTAAATGTAAATAATTTATTAATAATGATTTGTTTTTTGATACCAAAGTCCGATACTCCGATACGATACCGCCGATACTACCGATATTGCCGATACCAATACTCATAGGAATAGTCCGATATCGATTCCGATACCGATATTGTGAACCTTGCTTTTCAGGTTGGCTAAATGAACCCTTATCTTCCATTCAGCTGCATCAAGGGCCATCTTCTTAGACCAAGTTTATTTAGGTCTATCCTTGTCCTAGGATCCCTTTAAACTAAATTTCTATCATCCCTAACTGGTGAGTTTGTCGGTTTTCTCGTCACATGTCAAAAGGCCCAACCCCCTCAAATGGTTTTCTCTCGTGATCTCATCTCATCTTATTATCAATCAATTAATACCATTTTTAACCCCCCATAGACATGTTATGCACTCATTTCTTGTCCTATCTTTAAACATCTTGCCACTAATTCATCTAAACATTTTCATTTCAACTACCCTCATTTTTAAACATGTTGTTGACCGTCCTATTACTGGTGGGAAGTTAAAAGGTGACATCAATTGAGAACAAGATGAGAGAGAATCGTCTTAGGTGGTTGGACACGTGCAATGCAGCTCAATAGATGCTCCCCTAAGGAGGAGCGGTAATGTAATTAATGGAACTGACTAGAAGTAGGCCTAGACAAACATGGCTTGAGGTTTTAAAGAAAGATATGGTTCTTGTTAACATTATAAAGGACATGGCCCTTAACAGAGCCGAATGGAAGAAGAGGATTCAAATATTACCCCAAAATTTTGGAATAAAGGCTTTGTTGTTGTTGTTTTTGTTGACTACCCAACATTTGGACTTATAAAGCACGGGTAGTTTTGGTGCTGCCTTATTAAAATTTCTTTTCAATTTCAAGGTATAATGCAGTCACACAACAATGGGGAAATGCTTCTCCACTTCAATTATTCGTCTTTATAGCTTGTATACAGTATTTCAAAAGCTTTAAGACCGTAGTTTGAATCTATAAAAATGTCGGTTTAGTTCTCATTTTAGACACAAGTCGTCAAGATTGTAGAGTGTATCCCTACTCCCCTCCAGTATTTTACTTCAATTTTCTTTCGTCTTTGTGTATGGCGTAGTTGGAAATTCTTCTTTGAGAGGAGTAGCAAAACTGTGCTGAACCCAATGGAATGAAGAATATACCAGCTATCGTCTCTCTTGAACTTCATATACATATTTGCACTTATGGTTCAACCTAGACATGATTGTGAGGAATTTTCACTTGCTCCCTTGTTTTGCTTTGTTGTATTCTCGAAAAGACTTAATTGTAAATCATCCTTAATGCTAAGAAGCTAGATGTTTAAGTGCACTAGTTTACGACTATTTGTATTTAGTCAGGAATTTGTTTTATGTGAAGATCTTTTGATACAGTTACTGTAATCAATACCGAGTCAGTATGAATAGTTTTGATGATGTAACTATTAAAATCAGAGCTTATACTGCCACTTTAGAATTCTAATGTCAAGTGCTGCTTCAAATCACTTGTACGCATAAGGAAACTCTTCAATGCAACAAACCTTGTGATGTTTTGGTGAGATCATACTAGAGTATACATACTAGCCTGGTTGCAGTGATTTTGGAATGAGAATCATGCGTAGTACCTCTTCTGTTATTGTTGGGTTTTCCTTCGAAGCAGTATACTAGAAAATGTTGATAGCATGTACTTAATATTTATGGTTAGTTGCTTCATCCTTATCAAGCTAAATAACATGTCAATTTACAATTTTCAAATTAAAAGGGTTTTTGTTTTCTTATTTCACTGTTATGGTGTTAATTCTCAACCTGCCTCTGATTCAAGGTGGATTGGGGAGAGTCAACCATGATTGAAGCAGAGCGTATTTTGCTCAGACATGCGCTTCATGATTCTCTTAATGACCGATTTCTTTTTCTTTCGGACAGGTATATGCTTTGATTTCTAAATTAGTTGGTAAACGTTACACTTCTATGCTTTTGATGATGCAATGTTTGTTTGCATGTTACATCCATACTATGTATTACTTTTGCAAATGCAGCCTTTGTTGTCTATAATTGAATCTATTTACTTTCTATTTGGAGTAAGAATCTTAGAATGTGCTCAACCTATATCGATACATTGGTTGTTTTTAGATTATGCTTAAACAATAGCAGGGTGATATTCACATGAAAAGTGCAAATTTATAGCATCTTCTTTTACTGTTGAAGAGCTATCAGGTATAGAGTTGTTGTCAATATAATTCTAAGCTTGTTTAAAGGGTATCTTGAAAATTAGAAAGTGAAGGATACATTTAACATTTTTCTTTTCTTTTTCAAAATTGGGTATGTTTCATATAACCACATATTTTCTGATCCTAAAACAGCCCCCTGAAAAGTATTTTCTTAAAAATCCTTCAAACTATTAAACACATTTTTAATTAGCCCCTGGATTTGAAAACTAAGGAGTAAGAAACATGTCTACTAGCCGTTAATAATGATACCCTTCCTATTTCTGTATACTTAATGATACCCTTCCTTAACGGAATAGGATGGCAAGTTGCAAACGGGGGAAGTTCAGGGTATTTAGTAGTTGGTTATAATAGTTCAGGATAGCAATGTTTAGTTGCAAATTAGCCTTCTAAGTTATATTATCAAATTATCAATATAGCTAGACAGGTGTTTCTTCTCCAAAAGCCACCTTATTATCTTCCTAGGTACATTACAATAAGCTTTTCCTATATCAGTAAAAACAATTTTGTGGATTACGCTTCTTCTCGCAAAATATTTCATGGATCTTAAAGTAAATAGCTTGCATGGTAGAACTTCCCGGCATAAAAGCATATTGATTCCCTGCAGTTTCTTTTCTTAATCTTTGCTAATTTACTCCTAAAAGTTTCTTTTGTCATGCTCTATAAGATTGATTCTTCGATTGTTATTATGACTTTGTATATGTCTCTTATTTTGATATATAGGTAATCTATTCCGTTGATCAAGCATTTTCTAGTTAGAATTTGATTGAGTAAAATTAGTCAGCCACATAAATCCCTTGTCATAAACCTTTTTCAAAGTTCAATAGGAATAACTTCAGCTCTTACATTTTTCCACCTTGTATTTCTTTAAAGTGTACTTAATCATCCAATCTGTAGATATTATACATCTATACTCTAAAGACATTAATTTAGTATGTGCACTTGGCGTCACGGTCAGACATTGCTTTCACCTTAGAGGATGCTGGTGTTTGATTCTCGGAAGCCACATCTATATAAATGGTTCTTGATTTTCCCCAGTCTGTGCAGTAGTGGGGAACCTGTGGTATTTGGGTGTACTTTATTTTAGCAACCTAGCATGAACTATTTGAAAGGATAGGCATGTTGATAAACGGAATTTCTATAAACTGTTTTTACATGCCACAAGCAGGCATTGAATTGCTAATGTGAGAAATAATCATTTGCAAGGATAAGCTTCAGGAAACCGTCAGAGTTGACTTTCTAAGAAATCTGTCTGTTTGTAAATACAGAACATAAATTTTCTGGGCAAGTCTGTTCTTCACTGACTTTAAGCTATAGCTATAGCCATTAAAGTTATTTGTTACTCGAAATCAGTTTGTAATTCTCAATCCTTCACATAGATTCTATCTTAATTAAATGCACAAATCTGCTGTCCACCGACTCTTTTTTTAAACATTACTCACCCTATCTTGACGCGGGAAGAAGGCCCAAAAACAAATTATTAGTATGAAATTAGGGATTTGAGAAAATTTGGACGCGAAAGCTTTAATTTAAGAGCGAACAACCACTATTATACATTTATCACAAAAATTATAATATAAATGGAAAATAATAATTAGGACTACCGTTGGAGATCAGAAGCGGAGAAGCTACGTTGAAGACGTCAACGTCGAAAGCGGAGAAGCAACTAAGGTAGAGAGATCCACTTTAAGGTTTTGGTATCGCACCATATAAACTCAAAGTAGATTTCTTATTCTCAATTCTTCGATCCATAACTTATGAAATTACAAACTATTTATAAGCTACAAAACAATCAAAATAAGATAAACTAAATCTTTAAGTTCTTATCCATAAGATAAGTCAATCTCTAACCAACCCCAACCAACTCAAGAGATAAAATTATCTTTATTTGGTTTTTCCCAACAAACAAACTGAAGAATCCAAAATAACTGAAAATCCCAAGTGGTTCTCCATCATTCTCCTCGGCTTTGAAAAATTCACCTCCTGGTGAATCAAGTGTAAAATCCGAGAATTATGCTCCTCTTAATGCCCTCTAATTCGGCCATGGCAGAGGTATTTGCTTTGGCAACGTAGTCAACATTGAAGCTTCTGACAAGGCAAAACTCCATGGCGTACTGGGGGTTGTGGAAGTCGAAGAAGTACAATATTCAACAGAGACCTATCAAGCACTTCAACAACTTGTGGATGCCTCGATGTCTCCAGAAAAGCAAAATGATCGTCCCTACAATCAATTATTATTTCTTGCAAACTATTACAATTATTTGTAACAAATATATAATAGAAATTGTTCACGGGTTTAATTATTGGGACACGTTCAAAATATTTAGATGACTTAATAGGTTTTTTACATTTATTTGTTTCATCATATGACCTATTTAATTCTTCTAATGAAGATATATAACACTCAAAATTTATTAATGGTTTAAATCTAGACTTATAAAGCTCAAATTTTATTACTGGTTTAAATCTAGACTTAGACCCAGACTTGAATTTAACTTCTGACTCATCTGTGACAGACTCAATAGGTTCCACTAATGAATTTTTATGTATATAGGATCACTGTTAGCAATAGTTTTTTACTTTATTTCCATTGAAAAATTCTTCAAACACATTTTTCATTTCAACAAGTATCTTATCATCTATATTATCAATTATCGCACAAAATTGTTGCGAAGAATTTTGTATAGATATTCTTGAACTATTTCTAAACCAGGGTTTGGCTATGATACCAATTTGATGCGGGACGAAGACCCAAAAACAATTATTAATATAAAATTAGGAATTTGAGAAGATTTGGGAGCGAAAACTTTAATTTAAGAGTGAACAACAACTATTACAAATTTATCACAAAAATTATAATAGAAATAAAAAATAATAATTAGGATTACCGTTGGAGGTCGGAAGCGTTGAAAGCGGCGTTGAAAATGTCAATCTCAAAAGCGGGAAGTAACGTTGAAGACGTCAACGTCGAAAGCGGAGAAGCTAAGTTGAAGACGTCAACGTCAAAAGCGGAGAAGCAACTAAGTAGAGAGATCCACTTTAAGGTTTTGGCATCACACTATATAAACTCAAAAAAGATTTCTCATTCTCAATTCTTCGATCCATAACTTATGAAATTACAAACTATTTATAAGCTACAAAACAATCAAAATAAGATAAACTAAATCTCTAAGTTCTTATCCATAAGATAAGTCAATCTCTAACCAACCCCAACCAACTTAAGAGATAAAATTCTCTTTATTTTGGTTTATCCTAACAAACAAACTAAAGAATCCAAAATAACTGAAAATCCCAAGTGGTTCTCCATCATATCTCAAGTTAATGCATAGGGTGTTTCTCCACCACGCCTGCATAAACTTGTTTTTTTGCCATCTAAATTAGTATTGTTTCCAGGGATTACTGATCTCTATTCAAGATGCAATGGATTCTGTAAACCAGGGCATTCTTTGCACTTCCTCATTTGGACTAATATGTAACTGATTGTTCATTGCAGGTCAGGTTGCAGTTTTTAATTCACATGAATGACTTAAATGCGTATAACAGCAGCGTGCTAAGGCACTTATTCTACCTATTGCAGCTGCATACCTTTATACAGTTTCAGCTACACGTACGACTACATAATGTCAACAACAACTAGCTTCTTGGACAGGTGAGCTTTTTTTGTGTGGATGTCTTGGTCTTCTTTAAAGTTTTCTATTTTTTTCTTTCTAAGGATGAGTGCATGATAGGAACTCAAGATTTAAGAGTTGATCTGGCAGTTAATGGCTTAGTGCATCATTGATAAGGTCATGTGCACATTTTAAAATTAAGGCACAAATTGCGACAATCAAGGGAAGACTTCAAGTTGAGATAATGTTAGTTTGTTATCATGTATCATCCTGTACCATATGCATTGGCCATCTACTTCTAAAAGCATACTTCATTATTATGTATATGTTGTAAAATAAAGCACAGAAAATATATATCATGCACTTAATCCCAGACAAGAGAATGTATTTCGTAATGATATGAATACTATACGACACGATACACAGGGATATGGACACCACTGGTTTTGGCGTTTCCTAGTGTATTTTGGAGTGTATGTGCTTCCTAGAAGGCAACAATGACAAATGACAGCAAGGAAAATAGGGGGTGGAATGCTACCTGCAGTGCTGTCAGGATGGTTTATTCAGAATCATCAATATCAAATAAATATGGCTCTCAGAAAACCCTTGCAATATAAATCTCAAACAGTTTCTCCAAAGAAACCCTGCTTATATATACATGAGAAAAAAAACCATGTCCTCATCCTCTGGTGACGACGCTACTAGGGTTTCAGAAGAAAAACAACCAAATAAAGCGGCGGATGGATGGGATGATCCTCAAGCAGGGGGATGGAAGATTATCACAAAGAGAAAGCGGTGGCCAGGGTTTCTCGACCAAGCCCCTACGCAACAGAATGGGGAGTCACGGGCTGGAGAGTCTCACGTGGCTAGGGATGGGACTACTCGGGTCAGCGGTGCTGCAGTCGAGGAGCCATGGGTTGCGGGCGGACGGGATGGATCGACAGAAGCTACAAATGGCTGCTGGTGGGGATGGGATGGATCCAACAGCAGTCCGCAAGCCCCGACAAAAACACCATAACCAGTGCCGCTCTCCACCCAGGACCCGTACGAGGAAGGAGTAGTGCTAAAATAAGGGGTTGATCCACCCTCCTTGATACATGTCCCCTATGGTAATATCGAGGGAAAGCCAGTGTCTTGGGCAACAATCTGCTTGACTGTGAACATGGCGGACTCCTCCTCCTTGCAATATGTCGAGCCTTCGGTGGTCGACGACATGAAGGTGGTGGACATCTCCAAGGACGATATGGGCAGAAACTCTGGAGTTCTGTAAGAACTCTCTAGTCTTATATATAGGTGGATCCCGTCCGAACTATGGACTAGTTAGTGCCATATCAAAGAGCACATGGAGACCGAAGGGTGGCATGGAGCTGTTCTCGTACGAGAATCACTTTTTCCTCTTCAAGTTTACCTTGGAGGAGGATGTCCACCGCTTCATTGAAGGCGGTTCTTGGACGTTTAATGTTCGGCTTGCCATTATGCATCCATGGTACCCGAGAGCAAGCTTTGAGCAAGATCGCTTGTCTAAAGTGTCGGTCTGGGTCCACATGTCATGGCTCTCGCCTATGCTCTAGAACGCATCTGCCATAATGAAGATTGGCTAGTCTGATTGGCACTCCATTGCGGATGGATGTGCCAACGATCCAAAGACAACTTCTAGCATTTGCTAGTCTTTGTGGAGTTCGACGTCGAGGAAGACTTGCCAGATGTGATTCAAGTGCGCCTACCTTCGGGAGAGATGTTCAATAAGAAACTCGAGTATGAATGGTTGCCGACACATTGTCATCTCTGTTGCAACTTCGAGCATGAGTCAGATCAGTGTTCGGATATAGCCCATCTAGACCGGTGGATATGGACACAGATGAAGGAATACTAGCAGGAAGATCCCAAAAAATCTAGCCCAGAGGAGATTTAGGAGGGAATGACAAAGAAGTGACAGTTGAAGTTCACGATGGCTGCCAGACTAAATTCCCACGAGGGCATGGGGATGTCAAGTATGATTGTCTTGACATCTGGTCCCATAGGTGGGCCATCCGAGTTAGTGTCCATACATGTGGTTGTTCACAATGACTGCCAGATTAACGCCTTTGTGAATGATCACGAGAAGAACATTGCAGATGAGATTACCTTGGGTGGGTTCAGTGGACAGGAGTGGGTGCATATAACAGTCCTCTGCTTCTACCGAACCAACTGGGGTGTAACTAGTGGCTGCTACAACATGCCACAGGTACTAGCACAATGGAGCTCCATTCAAGGGCTAGTGACGTGGCCAATACCAAAGAGGGAAAAATGATGATGCCGTTGCAGAATATCGCCAATAGTGTGGAAGAGGGTCTAACCAGGTTCAATTCGCCGTGGAAGGAAAGATGAAGACTAAAAAGTGGGAATGCTGGAAAAGACGGAAAAATTAAAAAAATGTTAGCTACTCATCCTCTGAGTTCTAGGATCACTAAAGTGTAACCATAGTGTAACCATCCTTGAAGGTGATAAGAGTCTTATTTTGAGTTAAAGTGATATGTATGTCAGATTGTCTTTTGCCGCGTGACAAATGACATAAATTGGAGTTCGATCGGGTGTATCGGGCTTTTCTTTCGATTAATACAATTATCAGTATTATACACACTTCGAGATGTTCGCGCTTGAGACTTACGTGGAACTTCATCCAAGGTGATTTGTTATGGGCTAAATGGATGCGCGGCAGATACTTGAAGGAGGCGAACTTTTGGAGCCAACCAATGAATAATTTTTTTTTTTTGTCTCTTATCAGACTATCTAATGAATAACAATTTTTTTGTCTCTTATAAGACTATCCAACGGTAGAGAGGAAAAATTCAATTGATGATATCTCGTAAGTTAGACAACGGACCCAACACTCGTCTCTGGTTTGATCCATGGCTTGAGTATAAAAGTATATTCGATAGAGTAGGATGGCAGACGCACGCTCTATTTGGGACAGACGAACAGGTTGTTAAGTATTATATATTAAGTATTAGTAGGCTTTAGTCCTACATTGCCTAGAACAATAGTGAGAGGGGTTAGCCTCTCCTATATATGTAGCTATTCTCATTAATAAAAATTATCCCATTATTCTACTCTACATGGTATCAGAGCCATAACCCATCCACCCCTCTCTCTCCACAAAGAAAAATAAAAATCCTAACCCACCACCCCCTGCTGCCCCCCCCCTCACTGCTGCTGTTGCTGTAACCCCCCCTCCCCCCGGCTACTGCTGCCGCACCCCCCCGCCACTGTTGCTGCTCTACCAGCACCCCCTTCAGTGTCACGCCTTGACCCGGAATCACCCGAATCATCGTCCTCGCAGGGGGCGTGATGCCGCACGAGCCTGGAGTTGCGCTCGTGCAAGGCAAGATGACAAGTTCTCAAATGGTTATCTTTGATTTGATATTAACAACGAAAGGAAAACAGAGTATACGAAACAATTTTCTTTATTGGTATTCGAACTGAGATTACAAAGGCTTTCAATAGCCCAACTGAATTTGTCAGGTTGGCTACAACACTCAAGTTCTCTCTTGCCTACAAATGATTTCACCGTTTCATACATCATGCCTTCTATATCTCGGCCGCATCAATCCCGTTGCAAGTCCGAGCGTCAATGCGATTGCACGCTTCAAACGCTACGGCATTCCATGCCTCTGCGCGATCAAGCGAAGCTTCGTCGCGAGCAATCCATTTCCTGTACCCTGCATAAAAGCTGGTGGGGGATCAGTACGTTCGTCCTCGCATGTACTGACGAAAAGACCAATCTTTCTAAACCGACATTTTAGTATTTATGTTCAATCATGCAAATTAGCTTATGATCTTGTTATATTCTCCTTAGGGTCGATTTCATGGCATATTCGAAAGCGGTAAAGCATGTTATCATGGCAAGCATGTTATTCGAATTGAATTGGCAAGCAGGCAAGCAATCTCGTGTTTGTTTCGTGGCGCGACTTCTTAATAGCATAGACGCACTCGCCCTTGCACCGACGCAAGGTGAATACGCCCCATTCCTTTCCTGTCATGTTATAAGTGCTCTCTATACATGATCTATGTGTGCAGGACATACATGCCTGCACTTTCAACCCATCGTTCCTTAACTATATGAAGGTGGTTGGCGTATTCGCGCCAAAATGGACTAAAAGCGTTTTTCTTTTTCTTTTTCTTTTCTCTCTTTCTTTTCTTTCTTTCTTTTCTCTCTTTCTTTTCTTTCTTTTTTTTCTTTTCTTTCTCGAATTTGGTAGCCCGGCGCCTCTCGTAGTGGGTTGCTGTCCCAATTACGGAGATCTTCCGCTGCGTACCATCATTTGCGGCTTTTCACATCTCGCTAAGCGGTTTCTAATCGTCTTACGGATGTGCGTCTATCAAAGATTATATTCCTCCTAGGTCGAACGGTTCCGGTGCCCCGGCGCACCCGTTCGGAGGGAACATTCCGTGCACGAAAGGTTATCGCAATTATCTCAAGTCCATTCGACCATGCAACGCCCTATTATTCAAACAACCAAACATAGTCTTGAGTCCGAGACTCAGATTTTATCATCTCGTATTTCTTCCATTAACTTTCTATGTTCTTACATTTTATACTTCGTTTCAATGTTCAATGGCATCATGTCTCAACTCAATGTTCGTCAACCGAACGACCCGAAGGTCCCGAACACCTTTCGAGGCATCATGGCACATCTGACAGTTCCATCACCTACATGCCACAACTGTTCTCTTCGCAACGAAGCCATCTTTTATGATCTCGTGCACATACGCACGTTTTGACACGTTTATCATCTTTTCCTTCACGTCGTGCACTTGATGCACGCATCGAAGCCGTATTTCCATGTTTTATGTCTTAGTGTTCAATGTTCGTGGCTTGCACGTTAGGGCGCTCGCCTTCAAAATCTTTCAATGTGCTAGTCTTTCTAAGCGCGGAATGGCTCGTGCACGAAGGCACTCGCCGAATACAGTTATTCCATGTTCTTGCGGCTTGCGCACCGAGGCGCTCGCCTTTGCGATATCCAATGTTCCATAGCGACTCGTGCATTTGATGCACGTTTTATTTCAATTGTTCTAACTAGTGTTCGACACACACTGTGATTTATCTTCCGATCGGACCACGTCCGCGGCATCGATAGGTTAACTTAGCATACAATGATACATTCTTACTTAGGCATTGAAGGAGTAAAAAGAAGAGTCAATCCTCCCACCTTAAACCGATACGCCTTGTTGTTTGCCGAGCCGATGCGGCTCGATTTTATATCTTTGTTGTACGGCCAAATCTTCTGACTTAGTCATTCAGACACTTCTTATTTTATTGAACTACTCGATCGATTTCGGCCTACTGTGCTTAAGTCCCAGCCCGTTGCGAGACGGTGATTTGAGTTTTGTGGACCCGTTGCGAATGAGGCAAAATGTCGACCTCTAATATTTCAGCGTAAATGGATAGCCTGCGCATGAAACCAACTAAAATCAATACTTGCATCGATTCGGACTTGCGTCTTGGGCTGATTTTGATTTCTTAGAATCTTCGAGCCGACTCAACGCACTTATCCTTCGGGGCAATGCGGCACTTCGCATCGATTCAACTCGATGCATTTCTTTGGGACAATGCAACTCTTTGCATCGACTTAGTTCGATACATTGCTCGGGACAATGTAACTCTCGTATCGATTCGCATCGATACATTTCATTCGGTCAACGCGACTCTTTGAGTCAACGTCTCAGCGTAATACGCCGTGCTGAGCGGGTCATTACATCCAGCCCCCCTGCTGCCGTACCCCCATCTACTGCTGCCGCACCCCTCCCTCCAGTCCCCCTGCTGCTACTGCCCCTACCCCCCTCCCTGATTGCTGCCCCCCTGCTATAATATCCCCCCTTGGCCGCCATCCCCCCATCCTCCATGGGTCATGTGCCAAACCCTAACCCTAACACTTGGTTCTTTCCATAGCCGCTGTCCAACCCCTCCAAACCCTAACCTAGTTCCAAAAACTAAGAGAAAAAAATATTGCGATCCTTGGAGGGTAAACAATGATTTGTTTGCAGGAACCTCCGACTTTCGAACATTAAATTTTTGGGATTCACAGAGGATAAACAACAAGTTTGTTTGCAAGAGCCTCTGTCCTAAAATATTGACTTGGGATACTTAGAGGATAAACATCATCGATGTTGTTTGCTGGAACCTCTGACTTCCAACGTTGGTGTCATAAATTTAACAAAGAGCAGGCAAGGTGCTTGTCTTGCGTGAATCTTTGTTTCTTTTCTTACTTGATCTTCACATCATGATCTACCAGAGGGTAACTTGGGTTACCTCTCTGTCCTGGTTTGTGTGATCCACTTTCATCTCTACTTTCTATGCTCGTGCCGGTTCTGGACACGTTACTAGCGCATTGGTAGAGTTGATGTGATTATCAAGTTCAAAAGACCAAATCGACGGTCGAATAAAAAATATTGCAAGATGGCTAGTACTGGGGCGAATAGCAGTGCTACGGATACTAGTACGGAAACGCAATAGCGGGACCAACGGGCACTGGCGTAACGATCTCCTTGATTCGACTTGTCGATCGACGGTTAGACGGACCAGAAGGCTACTTAACCTGGCGAAAGAAGGTCGAGAAGACGCTTCGAGGGATAAGGTTGTCCAAACATTTGACCGACAACCCCCCAACAAAGATTGATCCCATCTTTGAGCAATGGAAGACAGGTGATAGTCGATTGTTTACACAGTTGATGAACTCCATGGAACCATCGGTGGAAGACGTGGTTCAGAATACAGACTCCGTTAAGGAATTATGGGAGGTCCTAACAGCGACGTTTGATGGCAAACACGATTTGTCTCGTATCTACAACTCGGTCGTTGGCATGTACAGAGCTAATCAGGGAGAAAAATTTCATAAGGATCACTTCAGGACCTTTAAAGCTATGACTGATGAGGTGGATCGTATATGCCCTCTTACAACAGTTATCAATGAAGTTAGGGCTCAACGTGAGCAGCTTCATGTTATGGCATATCTTGCCTCTCTACGTCCTGACGCGGACTCTGCTCGTTCTCAGATCAGTGATGGATCTGACGTTCCATCTTTAATGGAGGCACATTATCGTGTCCTTCGAGCAGCAAAAGTCGTCGAGACCACTCCAGGTGATGCTCCTGCTGATCGCTCTGCTCTTGGTAATGCTCATACAAGCATTCGTGGTGGTCGTGGTGGACGACGTGGTGGCCGCAATACTGGTCGTAATAGGGGCCGTGGTAATGGTGATCGCAATGGAGGACGACCACACACATGCTTTACTTGTTGTCAGTTTGGCCATTTCTACTGGCAATGTCCTAAAGCTCCTGTCGCTAATATCACAACTGATGCCCCTGATGATGGTGTCCGATCTGTTCAGATGACTTCGGAGTCATATACAGAGTTTTTTGATTTTCAAGCTCAACGTCGTGGTGAAGCTTCCACGTCTGGATCTACAGCCGGATACTCAGCAGTGTGCTTAGTAAAGTCAAAGCAGTGGGTAATAGACTCTGGTGCGTCTGCTCACATGACCGGTGACACAGGTATGATACATAATTATGTCCCTGTCGATCGTGTTTCTGGCATTACTGTTGTCAATGGACGTTCCCTGACAGTCCGTGGACGTGGAAGTGCTAATCTTTCTTCCGGACTTTCGCTCAATTCTGTATTGCTTATACCTGGGAACCCGTTCAGTTTAAATTCAATTAGTTAAATTACTCGTGAACTGCATTGGTCTGTAACATTTTTTCTCCCATGGTTGTGTTTCTCAAGACCTAAATACCGGAAAGACGATTGGTAAGGGACATGTGGCTGGAGGCTTGTACTTGTTTGACGTACCTTCTTCGGTTGTCTCTACCGACGTGAAACTCGATCCTTCCGAGTTACATTGTCAGTTAGGCCGTCCATCTATCCAAGCTCTCCATAAAATATACCCGTCTTTATATATTCCTACTTCATTTAATTGTACGTCGTATCATTTAGCCAAACATCATCGGGTTCCCTATCCGGTGAGTCATAATAAAATTGTTTTAGCTCCTTTTGAGTTGGTACATTCTGATATGTGGGGACCTTGTCCGGTGGAATCAACCATGGGTTTCAAATACTTTGTTACATTCGTTGATGACTACTCTCGTGTCACGTTTGTTTATTTGATGAAAAATTGCTCTGAATTATTTAACAATTGGTGTAATTTTTATGCTGAAACCAAAACACAATTTGGTATTCCAATTAAAAATTTTCAGAGTGCCAATGGTCGTGAGTATTTATCTCGTGAGTTCGATACTCATCTGGCTCGTAATGGCATCATCCATCAAACTTCATGTCCTTACACACCACAACAGAATGGTGTGGCAGAGCGCAAGAATCGTCATCTCTTGGAAACAATGCATGCTCTTATGTTTCAAGCACGTACTTCCAAGAGATATTGGTCGGATGCGGTTCTTACTGCTTGCTATTTTATTAATCGCATGCCATCGTCAGTTTTCAATGGTAATACTCTCTTTTCTATGCTATATCTCAGACGAGAGCCGTTTCCTTTCTCTCAGAATTTTTGGTTGCTTATGCTATGTCCGGGATATCCAACCGACTCTTTCTAAATTAGATCCTAAGGCAATATAATATATTTTTCTTGGATATCCTAAAGATCAGAAAGGGTATCGGTATTTTTTCCCCGTCTTGAAGAGGTATTTTTTACCTCAAGATGTTACCTTTGTTGAAATTGAATTTCCTTCACTTCCACAAACAACGGATCCGGTTCCCCATGTTTACCCGGAAGAGGATTTTCTGCTATTTTCTGGTCAAACACAACACCTCCCATACGGGTGCCCTTCCTTACCGAGTCAGTTCTCCGGTCTGATGGTCCGGAGACACCGATTCAGTTTGTGCCGCCATCACCCGCACAAATATCGCCAATGATGCCCACAGAGACATCATCTTCTAGCTCAACTGATTCGTCTCCGCCAATTCCACCAGCAGCCCCGCCTGTTCCACCAGTGGCTCCGTCGGTTTTGCCAGCAGCTCGTCTTCGTCGTGCATGTCGTGATCATCCCTTGTATGTTGACAGCTCCAAAAGACTTGCCAGTCATACTCTCTTACCAGTCATACTCAGTTTATGGTGACTACTATTGATGGGATTAAGATTTCCAAAAACGCTGAGGAGGGTCTCAAACATTCCGATTGGCACTATGAATGAGGAGATAAAAGCTCTCCGGGAGAACCATACTTGGAACTTAGTCGATTTACCTCCCGGTAAACATGCAGTAGGTTGCAAATGTGTATTCACGATCAAGGTGAAATCAGATGGTTCTCTTGATTGCCTAAAGACTTGTCTGGTGGCCAAAGGATATTTCTCAGACCTATGGTGAGGATTACTTTGAGACCTTCTCTTCATTTGCCCGAATGACGTTTGTTCGTGTACTTTTGACTTTGGCTGTTCGCTATGACTGGCCATTGTTTCAGCTGGATATCAAGAATGCTTTCCTCTATGGGGATCTTGATGAAAAAGTATATGTGATGCAACCTCCTTGGTTCTTGCAAGGGAGGATAAAGTATATCATCTGCGGAAGGCCCTCTATAGTCTAAATAATCACCTCGTGCGTGGTTTGGTCGATTTATACATGTTGTTACTCAGTTTGGCATGTGTTAATCAAATAAGGATCATTCAGTATTCTACCGACATACATCAGCTGGTAGGATACTACTGGATGTCTATGTTGATGATATTGTAATCACGGGAGACAACAACCAGGATATTGCAGGCCTCAAGAAGTTCTGGGAGAATAATTTTAAACCAAGGATATGGAATCATTGAACTATTTCTTGGACATCGAGGTCATACGGGATAAGCGGGACATTGTAATGTCTCAAAGAAAGTATGTGTTGGACATACTGAATAATGTATGAATGATGCAAGCCAAGGGAGCAACCTCACCTATGGATTCAGGGGCTAAGTTACTTTCCGACGAGGGGGTTTCGATGACCAATCCAGATCAGTATCGACGAAACTCAACTACTTGGCAGTCATGGCTCGTCCGGACATCTCTTTCGTAGTTAGTGTTGCAATTAGATTTATGGCTTCTCCAAGAGGTCCACATTGGCAGACAGCTCTCAGAATCCTGTGCTATCTAGTCCAGAATCCAGAAAAATAAATTCGAATGAAGAATCATGGACACGTGTTGAGTATTTTACTGATGCTGACTGGGTGCAAGTCCGACAGATAGACGATCTACATCTGGCTACTCTGTATTTATTGGTAGAAACTTGGTGTCTTGGAAAAGCAAGAAGCAGAGTGTGATAGGACGATCAAGTTCAGAAGCAGAGTATTGAGCCATTGCTCATGGCACAGCATAGCAGGGATGTTATATATGAAGCATCTTCTACAAGATTTGGAAAAAGAAGCAGGATCGAGCACAACAGATATGTGATGTGATAATCAGTCTGCTATCCATATTGCTACCAATCCTGTATTTTATCAAAGGACGAAGCATATTGAAATCGACATCCATTTCGTCCGTGATGAGTATTGTTACGGGTCGGTTCAGACGAACCTTTACCTGTTACTCGCATGGACCAACAAAAGAAAAAGACGCACAAGATATTGTTGCTAAATAATTAGTTCCCTTTCAAATAAGATATTGCTAAATAATATCTTCCATATGAGGAAAGATTTATTAGTAATAATTACTTTCCCTTTTAAATAAGATATTGCTAAATAATATCTTCCTTATCAAGGAAAGATATTATTAGTTTTATGTAGTTTCCTTTTCAACAAATTGTAGCCATCCTCTATCTATATATAGTGGTGGAAATTCTATTGAGAGAGATCAAAGAAAAGTCTAACCAAAGAAATAGGCGGTACTTCTTCCGATCTGAGAAGCGTCCGCGCCTGCGATAAGACGTAATACCAAGGCCGGCAGGTCACAAAGACCCGACGGCTTATTCTTCATCGTCTTCGTTCCATCGTCCAGTTACGCGTGCCTTCGCCAAGCAAGAAGAAGCGTGTAACAAGTATACAAAGGGGATAGATAAATTTTCACCACGTGAGGACCTGTGATCAGATAGTCGATATCTTCACGAAACATCTTTTAGGTCCTCGGGTTCAATTTCTATGTAACAAACTGGACATGATTGACATCTATGTTCCAGCTTGAGGGAGGGTGTTAAGTATTATATATTAAGTATTAGTGGGCTTTAGTCTCACATTACCTAGAACAATAGTGAGAGGGGTTAGCCTCTCCTATATATGTGTAGCTCTCCTCATTAATAAAAATTATTCCATTATTCTACTCTACACAGGTCAACACTATTATTCATAATGGAGCCTGGCAGTTAACCGCCCACCCAATTGTAAGGCAGTTTCAAGCGGTTATAGAAGGAATATGCATTGGTTCGAGCATGGAGATGGATACTTGGGTTTGGGTTGATACCACAACAGGTGAGTTTGAGTTTTACAGTGCAGTGCATATGAGCAGGTGCGGACACCGTATCCACAGATTTCCCGTATCGAATTTTTATGGTTAGCATGGTAGGGGAGCCGAGTGGTTTAGGATGGCTTGCATCAGGCTGTCAGCGACCATATGACACATGGAGAGAGCGTCAAAGTCACATATACGAAGGATTGAGTACAACTCTAAACGGAAATACTGTATAATATAGAGTTTGATGTCAATTGCATGATATAAAAGATGTACAAGGGATGTAACAGTTAACTATCAATAAAATTACCTTTTTCATATATATATATATATATATATATATATATATATTTGGAATAAGGGTGAATTTATTCCTCGCATATAGCGGAAAAGGTATTACAATACAAAGATATCACAACATCCCATGCCCAAAATATAAAATTATGGGGCCATTACTGATACATCGAATTATATGTTATGTAGAATTCCAATAGAGGGGGTAGTCAAGCCCTCGAAAATACGTCTGTTCCGCTCCTTCCAGATGTGCCAAACAGACGCGGCGAGTCGAACTCTGGCTCTTCTGGCCCACCCCGGATCCCGGCCTCTGTGATCTCGGATCCAGCTGAGAATGCTCCGGATGTCTCTATCCACCCCAACTCCTCTAAGCTGCGCGCACTGCTCAGTCCAAATGTGCCAGGTCACCGGGCATACAAAGAATAGATGCCCCATAGATTCATCTTCCTCATTACATAGCACACATTTGGCATCCGGGATCTGCATCCCAAACCGGAGGAGTCTGTCTCTCGTCATCAGCCTACCCCGGAGAAGACGGTATGCACACAGTTGCATTTTTCGGGCCACGTCCTTGCCCCAAATGAAGTCCACCTCCTCAGCCCGGTCGTGGTGGGTCCGAACCAAGTCGTAGCAGCTACGAAAGCAAAATAGACCTGACCCGCCCCCCGTACCTGGGCCAGCCCAGCTCCATGAATCCTCCGCCTGGCTAGCGTCAATAGTAATGAGGCGAATCTCCTCGGCAAGCTGAGCAGTATATGGATATCCTTCTGGCCTCCAAACTCCATCTCTGATGATCCGACTACAAGTGAGCCTCCTGCTCGCTTCTCTGTCCAGCTGCCCTCCCAGTAGCTCGAGCAAGGATCTGGAACCCAACCAAGGGTCTAGCCAGAGGTCGGTAGTCGTCCCATCCTTCATGTGCCTGCAAATAGCGGTCTGAAGCACCGGTCTACACCTCAGGATGGCCTTAAACGTGACCGATAAATTGTTGTCTATCCTGCAGGCCCAGAAGTTGGTCCTCCTCAGGTATCTGTTCGCCATCCATTCCGCCCAGAGCGACCCCCCTTGATGAATCTCCAGGCCATCTTCACACAAGATGCCTTCCTGACAGCATGGAGAGACCTCAGCCCCACTCCTCCTTCCTCCTGTGGCCGACATAACTGGTCCCAGGATATCGCATGCATCCCTCCCCTCCAGATGAAGTCGGCACAGATGGCCTCCACTTTCCGAATAGTAGCCGTGGGGATCTGGATAGACTGGAGCCAGAACATCGTGATGCCTGCAATAACCGAACGCACCAACTCAATCCGTCCGCCAAATGATAAACCCGCAGCTTGCCAGCCTTCCACTCTCCTCTGAGCAAAGTCCACCAAGCTGTGACAATCCTGCTCTCTGGCATAGTTGACCGTCAGCGGGACCCCCAGGTATTTCACTGGGAGCTCGCCTCTGTCCACACCTAAGGCGAAGGCTCTCTCCTCCTGCTGTGTACACCGGGAGCTGAAGTAGACTCTGCTCTTCTCCCGGTTTAACTGGAGCCCAGATAGCCGCCCGAACTCCTCCATAATGTCAGAGAGCGCTCTCATTCCCCGCATGGAAGGCTGGAGAAGCACCAATAAGTCGTCAGCATAGATCAGGTAGGATACAACCGGACTCACCAACCGGAAGGGGGGAACGATCCTCTTGCTATGCACTGCCGTATCCATCATGCAAGTGAAGTACTCCATCACCAAGGTAAATAGATACGGGGAGAGGGGGTCACCCTGCCTCAACCCCCTGTTGCTACTGAAGTAGCCATGTGGCGTGCCCTGGATGAGGACTGAGAAAGTAGGGGAGCAAATGCACTCTCTCACCCTCGTAACCCACCTCTCGTCGAACCCCATGGTAAGCATCAAGTGACACAGGAAGTCCCGGTTGACCGTATCATAAGCTTTCCAGAGGTCAAGCTTGACACAAGCCTTCATCCCCCCAGGTTTGCTGAACTCCCTCACCATCTCATGAGCTAGTAGGCTGTGCTCCGCTATCGACCGGTCCTTGATGAACGCTGCTTGATTCTGGGACACCAATCCCTGCATAATCCCCTCCATACGCCTGCACATAATATGAGTGATAATCTTGTAAAGGAAATTACAACAAGCAATGGGCCGAAAATCTGCAAGTGAGGTCGCTCCCTCCTTCTTAGGAACCAGCGTCAAGAATGTGTGGTTCATCTCCTTCAGAAGCCTGTCCTCCACAAAGAACTCCTGAACCGCCGCCAGGACATGGGTCTTGAGCACACCCCAGTGTCGCTTAAAGAACCCTGAAGAGAAGCCATCAGGCCCAGGAGCTTTGTTGGGATTAGCCTTCATAACTATATCTTCCACCTTCTCCATCCTCACAGGTGCCAGGAGCAGACTGTTCCCATGTCGGGACACCAGTCTCTTCGTGACAAGGGCAGGGAACGTGCTAGAGTAGTCCGTCTGCTGATAAAGGGCAGTGTAGAATCTGACGGCCTCCTCCTGAATCTCCGTCGGGTCCCCTACAAGACGTCCCTCAGCATTCAGAAGTCTGGTGATGCTGTTCCGGTGCTGACGGGTACGGATCACATCGTAGAAGAATTTGGTGCAGCGGTCTCCATCTTTAAGCCATGTACATTTAGCCCTCTGTGTCGCACTAATCTCCTCCTGCAGTCGCATGATGCTGACCTCCTCAATCAGGATCTTCTCCTTAGCCGCCAGCTCCCCGTTCAGAATGTCAGCTTGGAGGGCCACCTGAGTGTTCCGAAGCTCGGCTTCCTTATCCGCCAGAGAAGTCCGCGGTATCGTCTTCACCCACCCCCTGATAGCCCGCTTGAGCTACTTGAGTTTGTGAACCATGCGGAACTGAGCCGTGCCGTCCCGGAAGTGCTGTATCTCTCCCGTAACCACCTCCTCATATCCGGCTAACAGATACCAGCTGTTGTTATACCGAAATGGCCTCGCCCTCAGAGTGGGACTCTCACCGAGGCCAACCCGGATAGGAGAATGGTCGCTAGTACCCGCCGCCAGACCTTCCGCCACCGAGTTCGGAAAGCACCTGAACCACTCACTATTGCCCAAGGTCCGATCCAACTGACAAGCAATCCGCTTATGAGTAGCCTTGTTGTGCCAGGTCCAGATATGTCCAGCTCGCTCCAGCCCCCGCATCCCTGACAGAAGCAGGCACCTCTGGAAGTCATATAAGATCGAGTCCGGAACAGGACGACCTCCCATCTTCTCTTGACGGAGTAGCATAGCATTGAAGTCCCCCATGATGAGCAGAGGGAGATGCATGTTGTCCGCCATGAGACCCAGATGAACAATGTCCTCCCACAAAGCCTCCCTGAGCCTCCGGTCATTTTGTCCCATATACAGCCCCCAGGATGAATCGGAACCCATCTTTGTTCTCGAAAGTAACACCGATGAGTTGTTCTGATTTATGGATCTGCACCCCCCCCCAACTTTCTTTGTTCCACCTAACCCAGATCCTTGCCATACCACAAAGATCTAAGTTGTGAATGTGATCCCAGTTTGCCGGCGTCCTACGTGAGAGCATAGCGGCCCCTCTAATCTTCGTCTCCAGTATGATAGCAATGTCACACGCCTCTCTTCTCAGAACCCCTCCAATCTCCCTCCATCGTCCAATGGAACACCTCCCCTAATGTTCCATGCAAGAACCGACATCTAATTAAGAGATGAGGGGTCCCCCTGGAACTCGTCTGGATCGACACTCGGGGGAAGTGTCTCATCCGCCTGATCAATGACTGCATCTACCATAGAGGAAGGAGCAAGGTGGGCCTGGATCCTGCTGAGAGTAAGAGCCCAGTCAGGGTTGTCTTCAGTCTGGTCATCCATATCTCTCGCCTGAGGGATATCCTCCCGTGTGGCCGGAGCGTGCCTTTTCCTGCTGCTGTACACCATGATCGCCGGGGAGGCCTCCGTCACCATCTGACTACCACCAGCCGCGCTCATACCCCTGGTCACGATGGTCCTCTGTGGCCTGAACGGGACCAGTGCACCCTGCATACTATCCTGTCTCTGCGGTGATCCCGACTCCAGCCTCCTATCAACCTCCATCCCTGTGTCCTCCTCCATATGTCTGGCTGGCTCCGTCTCCCCTGGCAGGTGACTGGGGGTCGTCTCCTTCCCAGGTGCCTCCGTCCGAGTCGCCTGTGGCCTGGCAGTCTCCTTCCCCTTGTATTTGCACGCACTGGTAGTGTGCCCAAAGCACTCACAGTGAGAACACATGGGGGGGACCCAGTCATACTCCACCGCCTGTGTCAGAACCTCCCCAGACGGTACCTGATACTCAAGCATACTCGGTAGCTCTGAGCCTGCCTTGATCTCCACGAAGACTCTGGCATACATCAGTCTTGTACGAAAAGTAGTGGCCTCGTCTGCTTTGATCGGCTTCCCCACAAGACTGGCAAGTCGCATGAGAAGCGGGATACTCCAATACTTTACTGGAAACTCAGGAAATCTGACCCATATGGAGATAGCGTTCAGCACCTCCTTCTCACACCTCAACTCCGGCGTCCACTCCTTCAGTATAATGAGTCTTCCATCAAATGACCAAGGCCTCCCCTGAAGGATCCTAGACACATCCTCCGCTAATCCAAATTTGACATAATAGAACCCGTTCTCCCGAGAGAAGAATTCCATGCTACCTTTGGGTCTCCAGACCCGCTCCACATAACCCCGAATTTGGCCATAGAACGGCTTGTTCCCTAATACATACAACACCAGAGTGTTCTTCCAGAATTCGGAAACAACCGCTATTTCTTCAGCGGGAAAATACGCCCGAAGTCCTCCTCCAACCGACATCGGTGTGACAAACTCCATCGACATCGGACTTTTCTCAGTCACTGGCGTGCAGACCTCTTTCCATGACCGAGGCCTCTGCTCCTCAGCGTGCGTCCTGGTCGGGGGGTTAACAGGACCCTGGCCTGTCTTGCCGGTATTAGTAGCAATACCCTTTGCCTTCTCGGCCGCTGTCGCCTTTGGCCTCCAACCCGGAACAGATCGCACCATGCCTCCCCCACGGCACCGGGGATCCATAGCGCCGATCTGGGATCGATTTCCATGATTTTCTGGCCCCGCCCTTCCTGAAACTTGGGACTGTGCCCCTCTCCGTCCTCCAGTCCGTCGTCTCGTCACAGTCTGCCAGCCGGCATCTCCAGTGTTGACCCCTCCGGACCCGAACTCAAAAACGGAAGCCTCTCCTCCGGAAGTGCCGCCACTGCCTCCGCCCGACCCGTCCCCGCCTGGAGGGGTACCGCCTCCGCATATATATATATATATATATATATATATATATATATATATATATATAAAACCTTTTTCATATATATATATATATAAAACCTTTTTCATATATGAAGAAGGTAGTTTTTGTATCAGTAAACAGATAACGCCCGTTAAGACTACACCCACTCAATAGGCATAAAACTCCTCAGCCCGGACACAAGACCCTGACATCCGTTTCTATATTGTGAAGCACCCTCAACCCTGTGGTTGAAAGGCTCTCAAAGATGCGTCAGTTTCGTTCCCTCCATAGGTGCCAAACGGTTGCAACAAAAGCAATATAAATAAGTCGGAAGTCCCTAGCAGGGCTAGCTATAGACCCATGATCATTGCCATCTCGCCGATGATCATTTTCATCTCCTCCTCGAGCTTCCCCGAGCTACCACTTTGGATTCCCAGTCGTCTCTTGACTCTTCATTTGCTCCCAAATCCATCCCGAGAAACCACACTCAAAGAATAAATGCTCTCATCTCCACTTCTATGCTGCAAAAAACCTGGCATCACCAACGTTAACACCGAATTGTTGTAACCTCTTCCTAGTCAGAAGCCGATTAAATGTTGCTTTGTACAAGCATCGTGACTGATCGCAAACAGAACTTGCCCATAGTCAAACCCTCCCATTTCCGCTAATCCGGTACTCCGCTAGTTTCACTTGCAACTCCCGTTACTTCCTGCCAAATGCCCATGGCCATAGGAATATGGTCCATCTGCCATTGGTTTATCAAGTATGGTATGAACTAATCGATTTGCTCCCATCAACTCAATATACTCCACAACTCTACTCGAGTGATGCACTGCTGAAAGTTGGCCGAAATTTTATCTGGGACTCCCTCCATTTTCTCTGACCTGTGGACTATGGTGTTGAAGTCACCACAATCATAAGTGGAGGCGATTGACCAATGGACTGACTAAGAGTCACGATTTGTTCCCGTAAGTGCCACCTACAATCTCGACCAGTCCTACCGTAAACCGCACCAAAGATAAACGAGAACCCTCCTTTGTTACTCATCTCCATAATCACCATTTGATTGGACTTATATTTTACCACTCCCGTCCACATTTGAGTATTCCACATCACCCATATGCGTGCCATAATATCCAACTCCATATGTACACTCTTCCAACAAGTAGGGTCTGCCTTTCAACTTTATTGACATCTCTAATCTTGGTGTCTAGAATGCAACGATATTACATTTGAACTGATACATATAGTCCTGAACATCCCTCCATCTTCCCATGGAGTTCATTCCCCGGTACATTCCATGTTAGGACTGACATTAAACTAAATTCCGATGTGTGCCTCTATTAGGTTGGAAATTAACCCGCATGCTCGCGCTAGTCTCTTCCAAGACACTTGGCTTAAGCTTCTTGCCGGTCTTCTCACATAAACTCATGGTGCATCGTCCATGAGCTTATCCCAGTCCTCATTCGCCCTGGTCAGCCCGTTCTTGCGCACTTCCGAGGCCAATTGCAGCTTCATGTTGTCGTCTTCGATTGACTATAAGCCTCACACCTCATCTACAACTGCTGCCACGTTGAAATTACCATCGCCTACGTGATATATATACACACACAATCATGCTAATACACACACAGTGGGGATGAACATAAGCAATCATGCTAATACATGAGTCTGTGGATCACAATGCAGAGCTGCACCGTGTCACGGACTTAGTGTTTTTGCTAGCACTTCGTCCCGTGCAGCGCACTGTCTTTTTCCTCAAAGACCCGTGCAAGCCTTCCCAACCCAACTTAGCTAAATCGCTAAAGAAATTAGAATAGTGGAGCAAAGAGGAGACTTGTAAGATTTCTTTATTGAATAGAAAATGCTTACAAGTTTAGGTGGTGAGGAACAAATGAAAGCCTCCCCCTTTTATAAGTGCTCAGAGAGCTTTACATGGAAAGTACTGGAAGAAATATTCCAAGGATTATTCTTTTCTACCATAACTGGAATGGCATATTCCAGGTTTATTCCCTAGCAACAGAAAATGAAACTTCACGGGCCATCCAGAAGCTTCTTGGGCCTCCTAGAACGATCTTGGGCCTTCCGGAGAGATCCACTATCGTCTGGAGCCTTCTGCCATCTTCTAGAATGTTCTAGAAGCTTCCCACATAACCTTGGTCTGTGAAAAGGTTATGCAACTGGGCCTCGGGCGGGGTGCAACATTTGGGACGTTACATTCTTCCCCACCTAAGGCGTTGACGTCCTCGTCAACCATGCTCACTGAGAAACACCTGGATCTTGGCTTCGAACTGATGCAGCGTATCAGCACGTTCCCAGCTAGACTCGCCGTAAGGCATGTCCTTCCATTGGATGAGGTACTCCACATACGGGGACACGCCTCGCCGACGAATAGTCCTCTTGTCCAGCACGGCTTCCACCTCCTTGTCGAAGGATGTCGTCATGGTCGCCGTCGGTCGCTTCGGAACTCCTCGCTGGGGATCCTCCAAGTCTTCATGGTACGGCTTTAAGCAACTTGCATGGAAGACTGGATGAATCTTCTGCTTGGCAGGGAGTTCAAGCTTGTAGGCCACCTTGCCTACCTTCTTGAGTACGGAGAAGGGGCCTTCATACTTCCGGATTAGTCCTTTGTGCACCTTGCGGAACACCTTGAACTGTTGCGGTTGTAGCTTCACCAGCACCATGCCCCCCTCCTTGTACTCGACCGGCCTTCGCTTCGCGTCGGCCCACTTCTTCATCTTCCTCGCGGCCTTCTCCAGAAATGCCTTGGCAATGTCCGCCTTTGCCTTGAAATATGAAGTGAACTGGTTGGCCGCGGGGCTTCTACTCGAGGACCCCACACTCAGCGTGTGCGGGGCAAGCGGTTGGCGACCCATCACCAACTCGAATGGGCTGCTGTGCGACGACTCGCTCCGTTGAAGATTGTAGCAGAACTGAGCGACGTCGAGGTGATGCACCCAATCCCTCTGGTTGGCACTCACAAAGTGCCGCAAGTACTCCTCGAGTAGCGAATTGACCCGCTCGGTCTGTTCGTCCGTCTGCGGGTGGAAGCTGGTCGAGAAGTGTAAGTCCGTCCCGAGGATTTTGAACACTTTCGTCCAGAACTTTCTTGTGAAGCGGGGGTCTCGGTCGCTGACAATGTTGACCGGGATGTCCCAAAACTTTACCACGTGGCTGATGAACAGTCGCGCGGCCTCCTCTGCTGTGCAGTCCGTCGAAGCAGCAATGAAGGTCGCGTACTTTGAAAACCGGTCTACCACCACGAGAATGGACCCAAGCGCCCCCACTTTCGGTAGGGCGGAGATGAAGTCCATCGATATGCTCTCCCACGGCCGGCTCGGCACAGGAAGAGGCTCCAGTAGGCCCCCGGGCTTCTGATGGTCCACCTTGTCTTGTTGGCACACAAGACAAGTGCAAACATAGTCCTCCACATCCTCGTGCATGCGAGGCCAGTAGTATGCGGCCTCCAGCAGCGCCAAGGTCCGCTTCTGCCCTGGGTGTCCAGCCCACTTCGTGTCATGGCACTCTTTAAGCAGCGGTCTCCGCAAGCCACTCCACCTAGGCACGACCACCCTGTCGCCCTTGGTGTAGAGAAGTCCGTCTTTCAGCCAGAACCTTCTCGTTTTGCCCTCCTTGGCAAGCTTCACTATGGCCAGTGTTAGTGGGTCCTCCATGATACCCACTCGAACACGGTCCAGAATGTCCCCCTTGAGCAAGCACACAGATGCGAGCTCGGCCTTCCTGCTAAGCGCATCGGCCACCTGATTTTCCTTGCCGGGTTTGTACTACAACTCCATGTCGAACTCGGCTAGGAAATCTTGCCATCTCGTCTGCTTCGGAGATAGCTTCTTCTGGGACTAGAAGTAGCTCGTGGCAACATTGTCCGTCATGACCACGAACTTGGTGCCGAGAAGGTAGTGCTGCCATGTCCTCAAGCTATGCACGACCGCGGTCATTTCCTTCTCTTACACCGTGTAGTGCCGCTCAGTATCATTCAACTTGCGGCTCTCGAACGCGATGGGGTGCCCTTCCTGCACCAACACCCTACCGATGGCGAAGTCGGACGCGTCCGTGTGCACTTTGAATGCCTTGGAGTAGTCCGGTAGAGATAAGACCGGCTCTTCCGTCACAGCCCGCTTCAGTGCCTCGAATGCCTCCTCGCATCGGGGCGTCCAGCTCCACGCCCGATCATTCCGCAACAGATCGGTCAGAGGCGCTGCAATGGCGGAATATCCTCGGATGAACCGCCGGTAGTAGTTTTCCAGGCCAAGGAATGATCGCAGCTCCGTCGGCCTGGTGGGAGCCTCCCACTCCCGTATGGACTGGACCTTTGCACCGTCCATTCATATCTTGCCATGTCCGATCCAGTGCCCCAAGAACGACACCTCTTCTTGTGCGAATGAGTACTTCTCCCGTTTGACGAAGAGTTCGTTCTCCCTCATCACCTGGAAGACGGTCTTCAAATGCTCGATGTGATCCTCCATCGTGTTTGAGTACACGACGATGTCGTCGAGGTATACTACGACGAATCGATCCAGGTAGCGGTGGAAGAGCTTGTTCATCAAAGTACAAAAAGTCGTAAGAGCATTTGTTAGACCAAAAGGCATAACTAAAAACTCATATGCGCCATACCTCGTGGCGCACGCTGTCTTAGCCTCGTCGTCCTCCGCAATCTAGACTTGATAATACCCCGAGCGCAGATCAAGTTTGGAGAAGTATCTCGTGCCTCCCAATTGGTCGAACAAGTCCGCTACCAACGGGATGAGATATTTATTCTTGACGGTTACCTTGTTTAGTGCACGATAGTCGATGCACAAACGAAGGCTTCCGTCCTTCTTCTTCTGGAACAACACCGGTGCACCATACGGGACCTTTGACGGTCTGATGAATCCCGCGTCCAGCAGTTCCTTGAGTTGCTTCTTCAACTCGTCTAGCTCGGGCGGGGCCATGCGATATGGAGCCATGGAGGGCGTTTTCGTGCCCGGCTCCAACTCGATGGCGTGGTCTACCTCACTCTGCGGAGGTAGCCTCTTTGGCAACTCCTTCGGCATGACGTCTCCGAACTTCACAAGGACGTCATTGATATCAGGCGGAAGATCCCCCTGCACGGGCGCCTCCTCCGTCTTGAGTGTCACGCCCCGATTCATAGAGTCATTTATTCATATATTTTATCTCTTGGAATCGATCGTCCTCGCTTGGGCGTGATGCCGTACAAGTCTGGTATTGCACTTGTACAAGGCAAAGATGGTACATAATCGATTATTCTTCAAATAGGAACACATCGCAGCGGCAGAAGCAGATAAATTGAATTTAATGAGGACAATCTTTCTTATTGAATAGAAGTACATCACTTCTTTATAGCAGCGGAGAAAAAGAGTAACTTGAAGCCACACAGAGATATGTAGAACTTTATTCTCTTTATTGATAATTGAAGAAGAGTACAAGACTTGTATTGAAGTACAATGATTACAACACATCTCACTTTACATTGGAAACCAACTGAACAATGCTATACAGCTTACATTTGATATTTGGATACATTGGATTACCACTCGATATACTGACTTGGCTTACAATCTCACTGATACAACTGATTACAATGTTCCATACATTATGCCCTTTATAAACAGAAGACATCATCTTGTACAAGGAGAGCTTCTGTATGCCCAACAAATCTTCGATGCCGCGGGACCAATCAAGCCAATCTTCGTGTGTAGAACATTCCAAGCACGAGCACCTGCCCACAAAACGTGGGTCAGCACATCATCTATGTACTGGCGAGCAGAATCCAACCCACTCGCATAAACCAACATTTTAAGTGATCATTTAAGCATGCATTTATTAGAGTGATCTTTCTATTTGGGGCCTAGCATCAGTTTACAGTTCATGGGCAATAATCAGAGTGAAGCATGTAAACATATTCTTAGTAGCATTCATGTGGACATATCATTTATCATTCTTGGTGTTATCATGCAAAGGCATCATTGAGGCATACTAGGTGTTATCATGAAAAGGCATCATTGAGGCATCGTTAACATTAACATCTTAAACATGTTCTAACAGTTCTCACTTCAAGCATCACTTAGCATGGATGTTATGTTTGAGCACTATTTATAGCAAGGCATCTTTCTAGCATAATGAATTGAACATGTTAAGCAGGCAAGTTAAACCAACTTATACAATATCACAATTATGTGATTTCTTACCGATAGCCGACTTCTCGTACCTGCATCAAATACAGGTTATCTGATATACTTACTCTGCCTGCACAAAACATTCATTAGCATGCATCCTGACTACATGGTCACTGGTGTTGTTAAACCATATGGACTCTTCTCATTTCATTTCATTTTAAGATAATGCGGTCAGCATAGTAGGTGGCGAGCCTCTATGCCACCCCGCCTTATCCGTGCTCCCATAGCACTCATCATTATTTCCTCCTAGGCCGAATCGGTCCCCAGGGCCCTAGGAACCGTTCGAGGAAATTATTACTCAAACCTTGTATACAAGTTGTCCATGACCATGCGAATGCGTGTCCGACTCGATTGTGAACATAATTGCATGGTAAAATATATTAAGGAAAGTAAAGGCAACAGTGCATCATTAGTCATATTCAATGACTTATTCATTTCATCATTACCATCATTTCATTTGGTGATCTCAACGATCCCAGCTTTATCATTTCTCATTCATTGCTTCATAGCAACGTATCTCATATCATTCCTTTCTTAAGAGGAACTTAACATTCATACCGATAGGACCTGCATCATTTCATTCATATCATAGGGACAATATTCTTTCTTTTATTGCTTATAAGGAAGCAAGCAACAGCAACAGTTATACAGAATGTACATGATTCTAGTGTTTTATTCAATTCTTTGTGTTAATAGCATAGCCAGTTCATTACTCATGTATCATTCTCGTAGCATCTCATTACTCAAGTGTTTTGTCGTTTCAGCAGCATTAAGCATAAGGGGCAATGTCATCAATTCATTCTCAGGCCTCAAGTCACATTAGCAGTTCAATGTGTTGTACATTTCAATAATTCTCAACATAGGCATCTCTATTATTCAGCAACTATAACATGGGACATTTAGGGACAATTCATAGCATTTCAATACTTCATTTATTAAGCATGAAGGAGTAAGGAGGAGGAAGGACAGTTCCACTCACCCAAAATTCTACTAAGCGTAGCTCCACCTGCGAGCTACGTTCCAATACCCATTCCTTCTAGCCAGCTAAGAGAGACTGCATCAGTCTTAATTCTTCTCATTCCCAACATAAGTCACGGTCCAATATTCTGATCCCATCCAATAAGCCAACCAAATGCCTCGTACGGAGCGGGGCATTACATAATATACCACTCAGAAAAAGTTTCGTCCTCGAAACTTAAGGAACAAGTCTTCCACAAGATTCACTTAATCACCCTGAGTTATTCATTCAGCTTCAATTCAATCTATCAACGATTCGATCTGTCTATCTCTTTTTCAATTACTTGTAACTTCTCCTTGATCCGCCAACATTTTTCTTACATTTCTATCTCAGTCGCAACATATCACTTCGTTTGGATCCATACACTTATTTTAGGCGTCCCCAAAACATATGCATTTCAGCCAAAGTTCGTGCTAGTGCGATAATTTTTTCCTATAATGTTATCTCAGTCGCAACCAATCACTTCGGCTGGATCCATACACATATTTTAGGCGTCCCCAAAACATATGTACTTCAGCCAACTTCCATGTTAGTGCGATTCGATCAGCCACAATATAACTCTCTTTTCTAAATCCGACTTAGCATCCTTTCATTTGACTTATTGCTTTATTCACTTTGCCACAATCACTATCTTCCAGGCTACAATACTTAATATCAGGGACAACTTGGTTAAACTCTATACCCAAGCACAACATTTCTAACATTCGATCAAGGGTCTAACATAGAGCCAATCATATCAAGAGTTCACAACATGCAATCATATTCCTTCCCAAATCCAACAATATTTTTCACCGAGGCAACTCATCTTTTCTATAAGACACAATCCGACGTCACCCACTATCGATTACCCGAGTCAGGGTATAATTCTATACAACAGTCAAGGTTAACTTAGCTACCCGTCTATAGGTATACTCAAGCCTTACCTTACGGTTGCAATTCCCACTTATGGCCGACATATAATCCTCAAGGGTCAAACATCTCTTAAGGCTCAAGTTGAAGCATATATTCCCTTAGGTCAATACTCATTATCACTGTCTTTCATTCAATGCCACAAGGTCATCCTATAGGTCTCCAATGGTCACCTAATATTCAATCAGTCTCTAAGGTTAGCTACACTGATAGCTAAACTTAATTGTTCAGGTGACTTCCCTAGAGTGGACGGCTACTAGGGTTATACTAGTTTCTTATTCTTAAGGCCAACAAGCAACCAACAGTTCTAAGGAACTCTACCCAAACCTACGGGTTTTAACTCAGTCTGAATATCTAATCGCCATTGTTGGTTATACCAACAATTGGTCATGCAGCCCACGGTTTCTAGGGTCAAGTCTATCTATCTAGTGTCTTCCTCAAGGAACTAATTCCCACAGAGGCTCACTCTAGACTTACCCAACGATCGACTAAGATCGATCTATCAACATTACGGTCAATTCCCAATCCGACATACGATTCTCATCGTTCCAATAATCCATCAAGTAAATTTCCAATGATTCAATTTCTATTCCAAATTCCTTTGTACTCACACGAACCCATAAGCCAAGGCTAACTATTCAAGGGTCATCGGTTCCGATAGTCTTAACATAACTATGGAATCATACTATTTGGTCTGTATGACGAAGTCACGCCACTAAGTCATAAGCCAATAATCTATATCCCAACCAACAATCACTTATACCGACATTATCCAACACGTTTGAAATTTCTCAATCCCATTCGTTTCTTAATCATCAAACTATCTTACGGGCATTCTTAATCTCATGCAGTAATGGTCAAGTAGTTCATCCCATTCAATCCGACAATTTATGTATCACTTAACCATCCTCTAGGCAACAACAGTATTCTGAGTCACTACTTGTTATTTTTCTAGTACAATTCAATTCTTCAGCATCATGCATCTATGCAATGACTATCCTTTGGTGATCAAGATGGATTGACATCTATTACACCTTAGGATCAAGGCACAGATTTCTAATATCCCTTTGATTCACCGACAATATTTTTAAACTTTCAGCTTAGCAACCAACTTTGTATTAGCCACATTTGATTTGTATCCAACCAATCGAAGTCAACATTCAGATGTTCTAAGCCACAATATTCTCTAGCCAAGTCTATTTACCCGTAGCATACTAACTGTCTTACTAGCTCGAGTTATCACTCGACTAAACAATTTCTAACCAAGCCAACCGTTATCATTTCTACAATCTCGCTACTCAATATAACGTCACCGTCAAGGGACACTCGAGTCATCTAACCACAATACATGACTCCCAGCTAAGTCTCGGCACTACCCAGTACTCACAGATAGTCTCATTGCTATTCTATGGAAAGGGTCAACATACATCTCGTTCTGAGGTGGTAGATGCAATATACCACTCAGAAACGAAGCCATCCTTAAACAATACCAACTCAATCTATTCCGGACATTCATGATCTATAATGATCACAATACTTAGCCAACATCTCGGGGTCTCAATATCACAAGACAACATTCTTAGGGTCTCAAAAGCAGTAGCCAGCACACATGAGTCAATTCACTAATTCTGTTGAACTCATCCATCAATTACTTCATTCCCAACTCTTTTCCAACATCACATGCAATTCTCAACTTGTTGCAGCATACATAGCCATTTTTCTATATTCCCACATTCCAAACAGCATTCACAACATAGCATACTATGGCATCGAGTCATTGTTGGGTTATTTGTGTCCAAACCAACAACAATCATTCTTTCAGGGGCATCACAATGTATATAGACTTATTGTATGGAACATCCAGTGAGCAGCCAAGAGGGTCAATGATCTTTCAGACATGAACAACATAGGATGATTACAGGACAACAACAATATAATCGCGGAAACAATCTTTGATTTAATCGCGGAAGCAACGTTGAGTGATCATCGTCGATGCAACTTTGATTTGAAACGAATCAAAGAAGAGACCAAGGACGTAAAGCCGTGCTCTGATACCAATTTGTCACGCCCCGATTCATAGAGTCATTTATTCATATATTTTATCTCTTGGAATCGATCGTCCTCGCTTGGGCGTGATGCCGTACAAGTCTGGTATTGCACTTGTACAAGGCAAAGATGGTACATAATCGATTATTCTTCAAATAAGAACACATCGCAGCGGCAGAAGCAGATAAATTGAATTTAATGAGGACAATCTTTCTTATTGAATAGAAGTACATCACTTCTTTATAACAGCGGAGAAAAAGAGTAACTTGAAGCCACACAGAGATATGTAGAACTTTATTCTCTTTATTGATAATTGAAGAAGAGTACAAGACTTGTATTGAAGTACAATGATTACATCACATCTCACTTTACATTGGAAACCAACTGAACAATGCTATACAGCTTACATTTGATATTTGGATACATTGGATTACCACTCGATATACTGACTTGGCTTACAATCTCACTGATACAACTGATTACAATGTTCCATACATTATGCCCTTTATAAACAGAAGACATTATCTTGTACAAGGAGAGCTTCTGTATGTCCAACAAATCTTCTATGCCGCGGGACCAATCAAGCCAATCTTCGTGTGTTGAACATTCCAAGCACGAGCACCTGCCCACAAAACGTGGGTCAGCACATCATTTATGTACTGGCGAGCAGAATCCAACCCACTCGCATAAACCAACATTTTAAGTGATCATTTAAGCATGCATTTATTAGAGTGATCTTTCTATTTGGGGCCTAGCATCAGTTTACAGTTCATGGACAATAATCAGAGTGAAGCATGTAAACATATTCTTAGTAGCATTCATGTGGACATATCATTTATCATTCTTGGTGTTATCATGCAAAGGCATCATTGAGGCATACTAGGTGTTATCATGAAAAGGCATCATTGAGGCATCGTTAACATTAACATCTTAAACATGTTCTAACAGTTCTCACTTCAAGCATCACTTAGCATGGATGTTATGTTTGAGCACTATTTATAGCAAGGCATCTTTCTAGCATAATGAATTGAACATGTTAAGCAGGCAAGTTAAACCAACTTATACAATATCACAATTATGTGATTTCTTACCGATAGCCGACTTCTCGTACCTGCATCAAATACAGGTTATCTGATATACTTACTCTGCCTGCACAAAACATTCATTAGCATGCATCCTGACTACATGGTCACTGGTGTTGTTAAACCATATGGACTCTTCTCATTTCATTTCATTTTAAGATAATGCGGTCAGCATAGTAGGTGGCGAGCCTCTATGCCACCCCGCCTTATCCGTGCTCCCATAGCACTCATCATTATTTCCTCCTAGGCCGAATCGGTCCCCAGGGCCCTAGGAACCGTTCGAGGAAATTATTACTCAAACCTTGTATACAAGTTGTTCATGACCATGCGAATGCGTGTCCGACTCGATTGTGAACATAATCGCATGGTAAAATATATTAAGGAAAGTAAAGGCAACAGTGCATCATTAGTCATATTCAATGACTTATTCATTTCATCATTACCATCATTTCATTTGGTGATCTCAACGATCCCAGCTTTATCATTTCTCATTCATTGCTTCATAGCAACGTATCTCATATCATTCCTTTCTTAAGAGGAACTTAACATTCATACCGATAGGACCTGCATCATTTCATTCATATCATAGGGACAATATTCTTTCTTTTATTGCTTATAAGGAAGCAAGCAACAGCAACAGTTATACAGAATGTACATGATTCTAGTGTTTTATTCAATTCTTTGTGTTAATAGCATAGCCAGTTCATTACTCATGTATCATTCTCGTAGCATCTCATTACTCAAGTGTTTTGTCGTTTCAGCAGCATTAAGCATAAGGGGCAATGTCATCAATTCATTCTCAGGCCTCAAGTCACATTAGCAGTTCAATGTGTTGTACATTTCAATAATTCTCAACATAGGCATCTCTATTATTCAGCAACTATAACATGGGACATTTAGGGACAATTCATAGCATTTCAATACTTCATTTATTAAGCATGAAGGAGTAAGGAGGAGGAAGGACAGTTCCACTCACCCAAAATTCTACTAAGCGTAGCTCCACCTGCGAGCTACGTTCCAATACCCATTCCTTCTAGCCAGCTAAGAGAGACTGCATCAGTCTTAATTCTTCTCATTCCCAACATAAGTCACGGTCCAATATTCTGATCCCATCCAATAAGCCAACCAAATGCCTCGTACGGAGCGGGGCATTACATTGAGCACCGCAAGGTAGGTCGTCTCACCGTGTCGCATCCCCTTCTTGAGTTGTAATGCGGAGAGAGCCTTCCCTTTTGCAAGCTCGCCTCGTGCAGTTGTCACCATGCACGGAGAGGTCTCCATGATCCCGACGACTCCCAGATGCGGCATTGGGACCGCCTTTGCCGAAGTAAGGAAGTCCATCCCGAGGATCATGTTGAAGTCATCCAGTGGTGCTGTCGTGAGACTGGTGACACCCGTCCAGTCTCCCACTTGGATCTTCACTTCTTTGGCCACCCCCTACATGGGGCGCGCCTCAGAGTTGACTGCCTTTATCGTGCTTGAGTCTTTATCCAGCACCAGATCCAAGCGTCGGACCTCCGCGTCCGAGATAAAGTTGTGGGTTGCCCCTGTGTCGACCATCGCCCTGGTATTGTGGCCGTTGATCTTCACGTCCACGTATATCAGCTCTCGATTCGGGGTCTTGGACACTACCGTCTTGCTCTTCAAAGCATTCAATAGGCGCAGGGCACCCATGTGAGCCCCCTTCTTTGGCTCCTCGTCCTCGGCCTCCTCACCTTGGACCGCGTTCACCCTTTTGCCTTTGTTCGGGCAGTCTTGTGCGAAGTGATTTCCTCCGCACAGGAAGCATTCAATCTTCCGCTCCGTCGAAGGCTTTGCGTGCGGCTTGTCCTTCGGCGGGCCTCCCTTTCCGTTGTTCTTCTTCGCTCCCCCACCATTGAACTTGGTGGTGGTCTTTTCCTTGGGCTTTGGGACATCATTCCGTTGATACTCCATCAGCTTCTCGGCTGCCGCAACAGCCGCGTTCACATCTGACACATCTTGTCTCTGCAATTCTTGTGCCGCCTATGGTTGTAGACCTTCCAGGAAGTGGAACAGGCGATCCTCTTCGCCCATAGTGGAAATGGAAAGCATTAGGCGGATGAACTCCGCCACATACTCCTTGACGGACCCGGTGTGTTTAAGTTGTCGCAAACTCTGTCTCGCGACATACTCCATGTTCTTCGGGTAGAATTGAGACTTGATCTCCTTTTTGAGATCCTCCCAAGTCTCGATCGAGCAGAGCCCCTTTTCTATATCGATGCACCTGCGTCGCCACCACAGCATAGCATCATCAGAGTTTACCTTGTCGGCCTCATCCTCGATGCGGACCGCCTTTAGGTAGCGTTCGACATTCCAGATGAAGTTATCCACCTCCTTCGCGTCCCGTACGCCAGTGAAGGATTTGGGTTCTGGATACTTCACCCTCTGTGTCGACTCCCTCCTCGGAGTCGGACCACCAGCAATGGCCCTCTCGAGGATCTCCGCCTTGGTTTGCAGCTCTTTGCGTAGTTCGGCAATCTTCGCCTTCGTGGCCTTTCGTTCCTCCTCGAACTCGGCTTGCATCTCGCGTAGATGCTCTCGGAACTCCGACATAGCCGTGGCGACGTCCGCCTCCAAACCCTGGGCGAATTCCTTGTGAGCCGCTTGGTTCTGCTCCACTTGAAATTCGACGCCCGTCACGCCTTTCTCCAGCATCTCAACCCGTTCAGCCAACTCGCCAAGAGCCCGTTCCATCGACGGTTCCTTGCTCTTGCCCTTCCTCGAGGCCTTCGCCTTCTCCTTAGGCGATGTGGGTTGCTCGTTGATGATTGATTCGGTCGAAGACATGACGGCGATCGAACCTTTGCTTTGATACCACTTGTCACGGACTTAGTATTTTTGCTAGCACTTCGTCCCGTGTGGCGCACTGTCTTTTCCCTCAAAGACCCGTGCAAGCCTTCCCAACCCGACTTAGCTAGATCGCTAAGAAAATTGGAATAGTGGAGCAAAGAGGAGACTTGTAAGATTTCTTTATTGAATGGAAAATGCTTACAAGTTTAGGTGGTGAGGAGCAAATGAAAGCCTCCTCCTTTTATAAGTGCTCAGAGAGCTTTACATGAAAAGTCCTGGAAGGAATATTCCAATGATTATTCTTTTCTACCATAACTGGAATGGCATATTCCAGGTTTATTCCCTAGCAACAGAAAAAGAAACTTCACGGGCCATCCAGAAGCTTCTTGGGCCTCCTAGAACGATCTTGGGCCTTCCGGAGAGATCCACCATCTTCTGGAGCCTTCCGTCATCTTCTAGAATGTTCTGGAAGCTTCCCGCATAACCTTGGTCCATGAAAAGGTTATGCAACTGGGCCTCGGGCGGGGTGCAACATTTGGGACGTTACAACCGGCCGACTTTAGATTGCATGACCTAAAAATAGGTCTATTCACCATTAGCTGGCCTTCGAGGTTACGGCAAAGACCTTTCTTGCTCGTAGCCGCCTTGGCTACTGGCTAGGAATTAGGGACCACTCATGAGTCTAACATCAAGTTGGTGAGTCCGGCTGCCCAAATTCTGATAAGAAAATGCTTGATGATGATGACCATAAAACAACTTCGATACTGATTCTCAATGACTGAGCTGATTAAAATTAAGGAATTGACATACCTTCACTTCTGTAGTTGGCATATTCAATCCATGTAGTATTAATGTGAAGTGGTTTGCTTTTGTTTCTTGTTATATTAAACCAGCTTAGCACAATATGCATATAATGGGCAGACCTTTATATGGCAATGTCGGGCTAAGAATGCAGTTGACCTATGTTACACGAATACGGATACAAGATAAAAACATTTTCTGATGGATATAATTTAATCAACTATGTTGCACGAATACAGACGTGATTCACCGTGCATCATAGCAATTATCTGTTAACCAAGTTATCATCACTGTTTCGGTTGCCCTTTATCCATGTATACCTTTGACATCGTCAAACCTTTCCAATGATTTTCTCAATATGTCACAGGGTTTACATGCCTTGGTAGACAGGTCTACATGCTTTAAAATTTCCTTCTACAGTGTTCTTTGCTTTAAATTATATAAAAATCGGCTGCTATAAGAAATCTTTGGATGTCTGTGCAATGCTTGCTAGGTTCTAATAGATCTGGTCATGTAATGGTGGTAGCAGTTTTGCAGATACAAAAGAGCGTCGTTACAATCCAAAAATGCATCCAATTGTCCCTGTACGGAATTGGCGGAAGGGATCTCAGGTGATAATTTTCATTTTCTGTGTAATTTCAGCACCACTAAATAATGTCATAGGGGCATGTCTATAGAAAAAATTGAGCATGATCATGACTTCCATAATAAAATAGGACCCAATAAAATATTATCACGATTTTGTTTCTAATGGTTTTTGTTGGTTTTTCCAGTGGGCAGTGTTGATAAGAAAACATGCTGAGGTAATGGTGAATGATGATATAGTTTTCCCAGAATTCAAAAAATATTGCAGAGTAAGTCGATTAAGATTCTCTTTCCTGTATATATCGACATTTTTATAATTGTAGTTGACCTGCTGTAGTTTGGCATCAGATATTGTTCTTCTTAAAGTTAAAGGATTACATCATGTCCTGACGAGGAGCTAGAGGGCATCCTTGGCAATTGGAATTTTTCGAAACTAAGAAACTACTTTTCCAACTGCAAACCTTTTATGTTAGCTAGGAACTAGATGGACGTTTGAAGTGTACGGTGACTTGACATTAATAAAAATATTAAAGTGGATGCTTAAGAGGTGTGCGTTAGATTTTAGATAGCCAACAATAATAAAAGCAATTGTGTGATTATTATATCCCATGAGTTTCCTTGGCTTTCCATCCTTCTGGATGAAAACTTGTTTTCAACTTTACTTTTCATTTACTGATGAGTACTAGTTGCTGGGATCTGAGATGCACAACGGAGAAGCATCGACCATCGAAATCTACAAAGAAAAACACGATCATGACCTGTTATGCAACAACCAAGCACGTATCGCACGCAATATGTGGTGGCTACGACACCAAGACAAATCCCAACCTTTATATAATCAAAGATTGCTTACAAGTATACATCGGCTCCTTTGCTCCAAGAGACGACCCCTTACATATCTCAAGATGAAGATATAAACAAGAAGATCGTAAAGTAAACATAAAACACCAACCCATTACAAAATTCTGACTTAGTAATGGTTGAGCACCGTCCAACGGTGACGGTCTCCTTAGCGAACTAGGCAACACTCCGATCAGAACCCCCATATTCTCTCTTGAAGTGCAAGACATACGAGAGCACAGTTCGCTCGTATAAATGGTGGATTCTTCCTTGAATCTCCTTGAGAGTAATGCCAATGATTTTTTTTCTTGGCCTCTTTTAATTGGGTTAAGAAACCCTAATAATTAGGTAGTAACCCCTAAATTATTAAGCAAGCTAACGTAATCTAGACCGTCGAAATACATCGAAAAACAGGCCTAAACTGCAACTTCCGCTCAACCCAGAATTATGGTCTCGTCCAACCGGAATTCCGGTTCCGGTTCCTGCACCTATAGCTCTCGGGTTGGACTGGAATTCCGGCTGGCCCAGGACCGGAATTCCTGTCCTGCTATTTTAAGCTGAAGTCAGCCCCGGTCGTTGCACCGTTTACGCCATTGTCGACGATTTGCGACCTCCGTCATCAACTCCTCGATGCTCGAGACTGCCTTCCTCCTCTAATTGAAGCTGGAATGCCCAACACTACTTTCCAACTTTACTTTCCAAAAGCCAAACATGGGAACGGTGTATAGTAGGCACATTCCACGTATTTTTTAGTTTATGTTTGTTGAATGCACTGGAAGTTGATTCCAATAGCCTAGATGTCCATTTGCCAAAATTGATCAATTGCTTTTCAAAAACTAACTTGGGTTTCTGCTTTTAGATTTTCTCTTTTGAGTCTGCTAGACTAAGTTAATTTTTCTACAAAAGGGGGCATATATATCTGATCTTGGATTATCTATTTTATGAGCATCTAGTGCAGTTGAGGATATCTAAACTCTGGATTGAAAGGGGCGAAAGAACCTGCTTGTTTGCCAATATTTGGAATCACCATATAGATGTGATTGCACACAAGTTGGGTTGTTTTATTGAATGTTGCAGGGTGTGTTTTAGATGGCGCACAAGTTATTTTCATGCAAGTATAGGGGAAGTCCTTGGTTGGTCAATTTGATAGTATGTTGTTTGGACAACTTTTTGGAGTCTTCTGTTAGGTTGGTCAATTTGATAGTAGGTTGATTTAAAATTTGGTACTTAAAGAGAGAAAATGGAAGAGAAGAATCTCGGAGGAAATATGACTTTCAACCTATAGAACATGAAGATGTTGGTGGGTGACCTACTCTTCACTTACACCATCAGTGTCTTCCTTCTCTTAAAAGGAAAATTCTCATCCGGGGAGTCTGATCGAGGGCCAATGCCTTCTCTCCTTTATGATTAACTAGGATATTTGTTCCCAAACCATCGTGAACCCTCAATATCCTTGCAAACTGCTCGCATCAGTTCACATCAACCGCCATGTATTTGAGTATGAGTGTGTGATGAGCGTTTACGCCCATTTCAGTCTGACCAAATTGGTAACGTGCATTCATAAAGTGAGGACAACAGGTTCCATTATGGATCAGTGTTCTAAAATACGGTAAAAAGCAGCGCCTAGCTGCTACCCATAGCCAAAATTTTCATTATATTATGCGTTCTAGGCGGTAGGCTGTATTATGCAGGAGAAACGACATTATGCGGGAAAAAGTAGCATTGTGTTGACAAAGAAGAAAAGCGCCGCCTAGATTTTGATGTAGTTATTTTATTTTTGTCAGTTTTTTGGTTCCAAAATTGTTTTTTGGCTTGATGACTTTTATTTTCTGGGTCAGTTTTTTGCCTGGCCCGAAAATGTTTACATTGACCTTTATTTTTATTTTTATATTATATTATTTTGATGAATTATATATTATAATTCTATTTGTTCAATACTTGTTATTGCAATATTTGCTAAAGTCCATTTGAGTGTTTGCTAAAGTTCTTTATAATGTAATCCTTGTTTTATATATACAAATAAATATATAGTTATGTATTATTTTCAATGAACTGGAAAATGTTAAGATCTTTTTAATGGTAATGTTTTTTCCCGCATAAATCCGCCTAGGCTCTAGGCGTCCCCTTGCCGCATAATAGCTGCCTAACACTTTAAGGGCTGAAAATCGAACAAACGAGCTCAAATAAATAGTGTTTGAACTCGGTTCGACTAAGCTATCGAACGAGTATGAATCGAGCCGAGCTTAAGGTCGAACCCAACAATGATGTTTGAACTCGGTTCGATTATAGACTCGAAAGGATCGAACTTGACTCGATTTAGCTCGCGAGTTCGGACTAACACGAACCGAGCTCGATTTATAAACATGTTTAGTATGTCCCAAAAAAATGCTATATACATATTGGTAACCAAAATTTAGATGAGAATCAAGAAAAAAAATTGAGAAAACAAAAATTTCGTCGGAGTCGAGAAATCAAAGTATAGAGTTCAGGATTCCAAACGTCTACCTCTTCCTCAAAAAGAATAGAGGAGTGAAACACTGATAGCCGCGCTCCTCCTGTCCACCGCCGCTTCCAATTTTCAAAGCGTCCACATCTTCCCGTCTCCCTAAGTGCCTCATTCAATAGAGCATAGCTGCACATGCATGGAAGAGACTACGAGTCCTCTTAAATTCTTAATAAATTGGTCAAAGACTTAATAAACTAGTATGTCATAGATAGCCCATAGGACTCGAAAGGATCGAGCTTGACTCGATTTAGCTCGCGAGTTCGGACTAACACGAACCGAGCTCGATTTATAAACATGTGTAGTATGTCCCAAAAAAAATGCTATATACATATTGGTAACCAAAATTTAGATGAGAATCAAGAAAAAAATTGAGAAAACCAAAATTTCGTCGGAGTCGAGAAATCAAAGTATAGAGAGTTCAGGATTCCAAACGTCTACGTCTTCCTAAAAAAGAATAGAGGAGTGAAACACTGATAGCCGGCCTCCTCCTGTCCGCCGCCGCTTCCAATCTTCAAAGCATCCACATCTTCCCGTCTCCCTAAGTGCCTCATTCAATAGAGCACAGCTGCACATGCATGGAAGAGACTACGAGTCCTCTTAAATTCTTAATAAATTGGTCAAAGACTTAATAAACTAGTATGTCATAGATAGCCCATAGGACTAACCGACTAGGTCTATGAGTCTTTTCTACTAGGAGAGTCTCCAGACTTGATACCAGTAAGAAATAAACAATGATGACGGGACCCAACATGTGGCAGTAGACCCAACATGTGGCAGTGCCAAGTTTAATAGGCTTCCGATTTTTTCTTACTCGTTTTCTCAATTCAAAACAATGACACAACCCTAAACCATTGGGACGGTTCGGTTTCTCTGTCAGCTGTGCCGAGTTTACTTGACTTTGGGGAAGGTCCAACATATATATACATAATATATACTAGAAAAAAGCTATAATACAAGAAACCGAACCGAGTTCGAGTCCGCTCGCGAACAAGATCGAGTCGAACAACATATAGTCGCACTCGGATCGGACACCCCTTCGAACGGAAAAAAAAGTCAATTGAGTTCGGTATCGACCAGTCTACGAACGAGTTTCGAACCGAACTTGAACTGAGCCGAACTTGAGCCGGACGCGAACTGTTTGAATCGTTTTACAGCCCTACACTTTATATAACATTGATGTGGATCACTATGTACTGCGGGCATCATTTCATACTGTGGAATGTTACCTATGATGCCTTTAAGTGTGGAAGTCCTACGAGGATATTTGTCTACCTGCCACCAAATCAAAAGCTCATTTGTCGATTCCATGCAATGACCTTGAAACTAATGTATGGTCAAAGCTGTTCAACCACGGCCATGCCTTGCAAATCTTTTCAGCTGACCACCCATTGAGGAAAGTAGAACTCGGCATTACGGTTTATGCTTCAAAAAGCTAACAATGTATGTAAGGATAAGAGACGCACAAACGTCACAATTGGGTTTTTATTGATTTTCAACAACCACATATGTGACTAACAATCATCAGTAGTCATACTGGATGCCGTGTATCTATCATATGGTGATAGGAACGCCTTGTAAAGTGTGCTACAACCTTAGCACATTTGGTCCACCTGAGGTATGCGATTGATCATTACACAGCCCTCTTAAATTTAATGCCCCCCCAACCGATTGCGGACTTTTTCAGTAAAGACAGTAGAAGGACGAGTCCAAATGGAACACATGTCATTCTGATTTGGGCAACAACGAGGGAGGGGGTTGGGTGGGGTTGACGATAATGAGTTAGAAGGTGATAAAAATCACTTTATGCTGATAAATGGTTTCTTTTCTTACTACTTCCCTATTGCTTTTGAACATATTTTGTTCGGACATCCATATAATGTCGTACTAAGTTTTATCAGGTTGAAACTATGTGGTCTTGTCTTGGCTGTTTTCCAATATTTCAAATTTCTGTTTACCCATCTGTCAATCCTTCTTCCTCAATCTGTCTCCAATTCTTAACCTGTAGTTGGAATAGACACCATATAATCGGCCAAACTACCAATTGCCAACCGACCGCATCTCTAGAACTCATTACTTCCTCGACAATCAGAAAGGCCCTAGGAGGGATATCTTGTGCTTCATTGCTGCAAGTTTCAAAACTACAACCATTTTTCATAAAATTATAAATGATCAAGTTAATATTGAAAATGGAGGGAATTCATACTTATTTGTGACACGTATTTTAGGTTTTATATCAGTTGATTATATCTAATCTTCCTGGTATGGTTTTATTTTCTTCCCGCCTATTTGCTTGCTGCCATAAATTGTTATCATTTACCATGAATTTCATGATAACATTGCTGCTATCTGAACATATAATACATCCACATTTTCTGAACCATATATTTTGTAAATGTTGGCAGAGAAAGTCGTTACCAGAGTTTTGGCGGGACCGTCCTGTTGTAAGTTTCCTTTTTCCTTTTCTTTAACTTCAGATTGTGCCGGAAACAAGCATTGAATAATTCAACTTGAAACACCATAACTCATAAAGTTCTCAAGAAACCTAGACATTTTTTCCGATTTGGATACTGTGATTTAACCCATGGGATTGAGACAAATTTCCTTTTACTGCTCTACAGAAGGACAGTTACAATGATTTTGACAACCCATATTCTATTTCTTTATTTGAAAAATGAACGTTAAGGATCAAATTTTTTGGTGCCGTAGATGGATTTTCCTATATTTAATATTATGATGTAAAGTGATGGAGGGGCTCTTATAAGGTTAAGTAAATACTGAAACCATGAGCTATTGACTTTTGTTGCTTATAGCAAGTTTGGTCTGTCTGCACTAAGAAATCGGTTTTGTGGATGATTAAGAGGTGGTTATGGGAGAAAATATGGTAAGATAGGAAAACTTAAAGTATTTCTTTCTAGTTGTACTCACTTGTCAGTGAAAAGCGTAAGAGAATAACTAATTAGTGCAGGGATGGGAATTGATTATGAAAACTAGATAAATTGGTCTTATGTTTCAACATTTTGTGTTGCACGGACACAAATAAGAGACAGCATGATATGGACATGGCATCACGAACACCACCAATTGCGATATGTCCTAAATCCTAATGTATTCTGGATTTCTATGTCGTTCCAGTACATGTCAGATGCATACGACACAGACACAACACCTACTTATGATTGTCTATTCAAGCCACACATGAATGACATGGATTATGCAACCAGCTAACTAGACTACACTCGCGAGACTTTTGCTGGCTTGATTACTAGATAGCTAGGGTTTACTCGGCATTGTTGACAAAGATTGTGCATCATCTGATGTTATGTAACCTGTTGAGCATCCGGTTTGAGCCCAACATTTTGATGATACTTTTTCTTTTTCTTTTTGATACTTCCCCCAGTACCCAGGAGGATCCAAACTATGATCGCAAAATTATGATTCAGGGCATTGACTACTTGGTTCACCCCCTCGCCCTGGAAGAATACATTCCGATGCTAGTTGGTCTAAACCTTGCAATATTTTCAATCCAACTTTGTGGTACTATTGTCCCATTACTCTACAAGTGCTTATCCACCTCAAAACCTGTCGTCTTCAATTGCTATTTTATTTGTTTCCCTTCAGTTTCTTTGTCTTGTTTTCTACCTACAAAACAGCAAAAATAAGACTTTCTTGTTTATGTGGAACCAGTGCGGCTTTAATGTACAGTTCTTGCTTCAATGTGCTGAATTAAAAATTAGACTACCATAAAGTTAGCATGCACTTCAGCTGTCCTTACTGCAGATTTTGTTTCCTGCAATCATGTTTGTTCTTCAAAAAGTATGATGATACTCTGATATCGACACCCTTTGCTAAAAGTTTTAAAGAGGGCTTTACGATTACTGTGCAGCCTGCAGAAGGATGGAAGGAGCATAATTGTATACCGGATGAACATTATGTTCAGACTTTGCTGGCAGTAAGTTCCCTTCTTGCATCTATGAAAAATTGCAAACTAGTCTAAAGTCGTTTACTATTGAATAATTAAAATGTGTACGAGCACTCATTTTCTGTTTGGACTTGGAGTTTTTTTTACTATTCAAGGAGAAATATTTCTTTCCATAGAATTATAATTGATAAATTATCAGAATGAGCAGGCATATGCGCTGAAAATGCAGTAATGGGAATAGGAGAATACTAATAGATTTCTACTTATGGACCCTCTCTCTCTCTCTCTCTCTCTGAAGGAGAATAGTCTTGTTTTAGAAAATGACATGCATGGCTGAACTGTAATAATTTTATTCACCATCAGGAGGGGATTGATATTATCAAGATTGCTTTTCCATGTCGTCAAAAGAAATATAGTTGTTGGATCTAAATCCTTTTTCTGCTTTTTTTTTTTTTTTTTTTTTTGCATTTTCTTCTAATACCTCTCCACTTTAAGTGGTCAAGCTAATTTTCTTCTTTTGGTCAGCAAAAAGGTCTAGAAGGGGAAATTACTAGAAGAAGCTTGACACATACTGCATGGGATCTTTCAACCTCCAGAAATCGTGAAAGACGTGGTTGGCATCCTTTGACCTATAAACTTTCAGATGCTACTCCTATGCTTATGAAATCTATAAAGGTATGGATAGACTAATGCTGGATACCTATTACAAAAATGAGTGTTCACATTTTGTGAAAAAATACAATTACCTGAGGTATTTATGAGCTAATGCTCCTTATTGGTTGCATCTGATAGAGCAACACCTTGAAGCTGATTCTGTATAACTAAAACTTCCATTGTTGCCTTTTATTTGCTGAAGCTCATTCTTCTGTTGTTTTTTCAAAAACTGTTTTCTTTTTTGTCACCTCTCCTGAAGATTTTCATAGAATATGTTCGGTTTTATTTGATATTTTGAGTGGGTGGGGTTGATTTTGTAGATCGAGTGGCTCAGTTTTAACCAATGTTTTAAAAAGCCCCTAAGGTGGGCACCTAAGCACACCACAAGATCGAGGCTCGCCCTTGCGCGTCGTTTCTATGAGGCGAGCCTCGTTCACCTAGGCTCACTCAAGGTTCTAAATGGCGGTAGGCGGGTGCGCGCGGAGAGAGTCCGTCTACCGCCTAGGCGGTCGATACACTTTGAACATTTTTTTTACTATTTTACCATTTTTTTTTTTTTGCATAATATGCATATTTTATGGGTGTATCATGCATAACTAAGTTGTAGAACGAATATTTATAAAATTTTAGTTTTGTAAAAGTGAATTATAGGCCCATAATGCTTACAAAACCTTTTTGGCCAAAATATCTTGTTAGGTATTGCTCCGCTTAGGCGTACGCCTACGCCGCCTCACCTCCGCCTATGCCGCCAACCTCCGTTGGCCGTCTGCTCCACCGTCTACCGAAAAGCGGTGCGGAGAGAGACCGCCTACCGCCTAGGCGGACGCCATTTAAAACACTGGGCTCACTTGAGGCGTGTGCATGCCTCATGCCCTCACACCTACTTTTGAGGCGTTTCGTGCACCTCACACCTACTTGAATGCGCTTGCCTCACGCCTACTTTGAGGCACAGATTAAGTGCACGATGCTCATTAACCTAGTATTTTTCTTTTCTTTTTCTTTTATTATATATTCTTTCTTTAATATATGTATTTTAGTGTTTTGTATAATAATTTAAGTAATCTTTTTAATGTAATTTATACGATTCTACCTTGATTTTTGATGCTATCATTTCAATCAAGAAAAAAAAAATCCTTGTTGAATATAATGTCACCAACTCTATCAAGGATAGCAACGCCATCAAATGTATTAAGTCAACTAACTAATCTCTCTATGAAGTAATGATGATTAAGGATACAAATCCTTGCTAGTGTATGGATGATGATAATTTTTAGGGGTTTGCCAGTTCCCTATTATTATGAATTTTGTGATAGTTTTTCTATAGTTTTGACGATGGTCAAATTGTTATGTTTATAATTTTCTTGACACTTTTTAATATCTTAATGGTGTTATGAATTGATTAGTTATACTCTTAAGTTTATTTGAAACTATATTATTTAATAATTCGAAAAATATGCGCCTTGCTTGGTTGAAGCCAATGGCTCATCGTGTGCCCCTCGTGGCTAGGTTCCAAATAACACTAGCGCCTCGAGTGCGCCTTGCGTCTTTTAAGACATTGGTTTAACTAGATTTGTTTGTATAGCTATTTTGAAACCAACTGATAAGGTTGATGGAATCAAATTCATTTTATTTAGGGATATTTAGACTTTGGGTCTCGAATAAGTTCGGATATTTGTGTTGGTTCTCTATAGTTGACATAATTAATGTTTGAGTCTCCAATAAGTTAGCATATTTGTGTTTGAGTCTCCATAATAAACATAATTAGTGTCCTGGGTCTTGGACTAACGGTGATTGTCAAAAACCAACTAAAAAAGTGAAAGAAGAAGAAGAAATGAACGAAAAAATGAAATAAATAAATGAAGAAAAGTGAAGGAGAAAAAGAGAAACAAAATGAAAAAAGGAAAAAAAAAAATGATGAGAATAATTTTATTGTTGGAATAAATTTGTCCGGGTATTCGTAATTTTCGGAAATAATTTGTCCGGAAATATCGAGACCTAAATTCTAAATATTCCGGACAAATTTATTATGAGAAACATATTCCCATGTTTGGTTTAGGTTAAAAAAATATATTCCCGAAAATTACGAACAAAATATGCGAATCCTATCATGTGGATATATTTTTTTGCTCGGACAATTTTTTTTGTTACTTTTTCATATCTTTTAGATTTTTATTCATTTTTATTTCAGTATTTTTTGTTTTTTTTGTTTTATTTTGCCAGTTTTTTTCGTTTATTTCATTATTTTTTCTTTTGTCCCCTTTTTCCTTTTCTTTTCGTTTTTCTTGTTTTTCGGTTTTTTATTCATTTTTCTTTTTTTTTTTGGTTTTTTTTTTCTTTCATTTTTTCTTCGTTTTTTCATTTCTTTTGTGGGTTTTAACATTCAAACGTTAGTCCAAGACCCAAAACACTAATTATCTCTATTATCGAGACCCAACACTAATATCTCACTTATTGGAGACCTAAAGTCTAAATATCCCTTTTATTTACTTCTTATTTGATGATATCAATATACATATTCAACTAGTACAAATCTGAGTACAATTGTACATTACAAAGCCTAATCTTCTTTTCTTGTAATGGAACCCTATCCGGAGCATGTTACATATTGTCTAATCAGGGCCGGCCCGGGGGGATGGGTTGTCCTAGCCGGAGCTAATTTTGGTTGTCCCTTGACCCTTATTAAATATTTTTTTTTTTACAATAAAAGCATATAGATAAAAGAAATTCATAATATCAAGATTACATTGTGCTTTTAGCTTGAACTATACCATAAATTTTTTATTACAAAAATAATAACAAAAAAGTAAGTCCGATCATAATACTTTATAAAATAGTACAATCCGGTTCAAAGAAAAATGCTTCTATGTGCATTTTTTGAAGCAAAATCTTCAATTAAGTGATCATACTCAAGCTTCTCTACTAGCTCTTTTTCAATTGAGATCATAGCTAATCCATTTAATTTTTCTTGTGACATGGTGGTCCGAAGATAATTTTTTATCAACTTCAACTTAAAAAAACTCCTTACCACCGAAGCAACCGTGACCGATATAGTTAACAAAATTCGATAAGCAACCCATGCATTCTGAAAACCACCATCTTCCAATAAGATCTTATGAAGTCAAGGATGTCAATTGATTTTGTTACTTCTTTAGGCAATATTGCTTTCAATTATCTAAGGTCCAAATAACTCTTTCCCATTTATATCACAATGTTGGTCGTGTTCCAAAAAACCTTCTAGTTTAGTGCAATGCTCCATCAAGTCTTCATCACAAACACTTCTCAACTTTGCATTAAACAAGAACCCAAAGATTTCTTCATAAAGCCCAAATTGTTCAAATCGATCCTCAAGTGATGTAAGAGCTTGATCTCTAATGTGGATAAAGTAGGCAATTCTAAAATTATTCTCTGGTGTTTGACTTCCTTCGGCACCCGGCTCCATATCCTCATCGAAATGCTTGTTTCTACGAACAACTTTTTTTTTGGAAAGGTCGGATCGATACCAACTTCATTCATCAGGTCTTAAAACCATCTTCTCTAAACTTTTGAAAGAATACGATGAGCTCTTTCATTCTTGTAATTGTATCCTCCAAATTCATCTTCTTGTTGAAGTACTTTGCTAATCCGATTAATTTTATCCAAAATTTTGTACCAAATGCATAAGCTAATCAAGAACTCAAAATTTTCTAAAGCATTTTTGCACAAACATTTAGCTTCGGCCATTACAACATACTCTTTAGGGCTATTTGCAATTTCAATCAAAACATCTCTCAATTCCGGTGCTTGATTTCTTATTGCTCTAACACTCTCAATATGACTTTTCCAACGAGTTACCGACAATTGCTTTAGTGTCAATCCCTTCACATATCTTCTAAGAACATCCATTATTGCGTTCAACCCGAAAACAAAGTGTAAACTTTTTGTACATATGCGAATTTTTTTTAGCTTTCACACAAGGTTTTGCCATATCACATAATGCAAGGTTTAGGCTATGACATCCACATGGTACATAAAGTGCTCTAGGATTTATGTCAAGTAGCCTCTTTTGAACACCTTGATTTTTTTTTCCTTTCATATTTGACCCATTATCATAGTCTTGACCTCTTATGTCATTAATGTTGAGCTTAAGTCAATCAAAATATCTTCAAGTCGCTTGAAAAGGCTAAGATCCGAAGTGTCATCAACCTTTACAAATCCGAGAAGAACTCTTCTACCTTGGCTTTGCTTCCATTTTGAACATCCACACATCTTATGACAATTGACATTTGTTCTTCGTGACTTAGATCCGGAGTGCAATCAAGAATAATCGAGAAATACTTTGCCTTCAAAAATTGTTGAAGAATGTTTTCTTTGATCATTTGCTATCAAGAATATTAACTCATTTTGAATTTTGCGACTAAGATAATGATATTGAATTTCATTATCAATCACGCAACGATGATGCTCTTGCATGATTTGATCAAACTCTGCAACAAATTCTAAAAGTTGACAAAAAAGTCCATTGTTCTTCTCGTAGATCTTCTCATTAGTTCCACGAAATGGCAAACCATTTCGTGAAAGTGTCTTCACAACCCCAATGATTCGAACTAGTATCATCTTTCAACGAACTTTTTCTTTGTCAATTTGTGCTTATTACCTTCATGATTTCGAAGCTTTATAGGAAGGTTGTGCCAATCATCAATTCTATTCTCGGCCAAATTCGATGCCATCGGTCTATGCTTGAATAGCTTGCAACAAAAACAAAAGATTTTATTCAACTTATTTGAATAGACAAGCTACTTTCTTTCTTGCTTCTCTCCGTTTGGTTGATGACTAATATAATGTTTAGAAGAAAAGTATCTCCCATAGTCTTTGTCTCTTGGAAACTCATCATTGTCTTTCAAAATTTTAATGGGACCTTGTTGAACTAACATTATCCTTTTGGCATCATTAATATTTTTTCACAAAACCGGATCGTAATTCACATCAACATCTTTCTCATGGTTTAGCATGCTTTTATTCAAAGGCTCCACATGACCCTCACCACTAGCTTCTCCATTAGCATCTTCATCTCCCGTAGGTTATTATTTGCTACATCACCACCTTAATTGCTAGGCTCTTCAAGAACATCATCCACACTTTCATTATTAGCTTCTTCGACTTGACTCAAATGTTGAGATTTTGAGCTCTTGCATTAAACAATTTAGAAATTGAGCCTACTAGTGATTGTGACGTTGCATCTTTACGTTGCTTGACCCTTCTATTATAAGCTCCAAAATTTTGTTGTCGAAATCTCACTCGATCCTTATCATTTTCATTCTTCGTCATAGTACCTATACAAATACATCACAACAATTACGAAACTAAGTAGTCATTCTTTCTTACAACATCACAAATTTTTTTAATTTCATTCTAAGTCAGATTACTCATTAATTTTTGTCCATGTTCCTTTTCTTTTTTTTTTTCTTTACATGGTGATTGTTATTTGTTGCCTAAAATCTAAGCAGAAACTATGAAGTAGACATGGTCTTCTACCATATTTGATATGCATAAAATATATTTCTCCTACCGAGCGGCATCAGCGGCTCAGCCTAAAATCTGTTAGATATGGTGATTGACAAATATGTAGACATGGTGATTGTTAATTTATTATATGGAAGAAACTATAAAGTAGACATGGGTCTTCTACTATAAAGTAGAAATGGTGATTGTTATATGTAAGAAACTAGAAATATGCTAGATCAACCAAGAAGAAGAAGAAGTTGACCGTGGGGGGGGGGGGGGGGGGGGTTTCGGTGTTTTTTCTTCAGCGGCTCATCTTTCGGACCTTCAGCAGGGAGGAGGAAAAAAATTGGGCTTTGAGATTTGAGAATCAAATTTTGATTACTCATTGCTCGCATTGATGTGGTCCCGTGGATATAGGGCCGACTCAATGGGATCAGATTTTGGTATTTGGGTTTTGTAAAAAAAAAAAATGGTCTTGGGAGTTGCCCTAAGTAGGGGGTTGCCCAAGCCCGAGATCTTTCGGGCTGCCCACGCGCCTGCCCTGGTGATATATATGGGAAAACAAAATCTTATGGCTTGTAGACTATATACTTTGTGGCTTGTGGACTACGAACGTGTTATTTTACAAAAGTATAAAATTTTAATCTTCTCACAGAAAATATCCTGTGAAAGTGATCAGAATATAGAAATATGTCAAATTAATGTCCGAGGATATGAGACTTATCCTAAATATTTTTCGAGAAAGTTCAAAACATAATACCCGTCGTGATTATGATGGAGTGAAACTATATAAATATATATCATGATTAAAAGTATGCTAGTAGGACACTAATTTAAAGAAACTCTAGAATAATATTGTTATGAACTCGCAAACTTTTAATGATACATGTTTATATAGTTTCACTCCATTATACTTACGGGTAATTATGCTTTGAATTTTCAGAAAAAATATTTATGATTAGTCTCATATCCTAAAATAGAGATGTAACATATTTCATATCATAATCCCTTTCACGCGATATATTTTTGTTAGAATATTCAAAAACATACTTTTGCAAAATACCTCGTCCACAGTCCACAAGCCTCATGAAGTTTGCTTTCTCATACACTATCACTTATTGGTAACAAATGTTTTGTAAGACCATAGAAATAAATCCATGGTCGTCCTTGTCAATTTAGATGTTATCTCATTAACGAGACTTGCCTTGAAACCTTTTTAATTGTGTTGCATCTGTAGTGGGTCTACAATTATCTACACTGCAAATTTGCATTTCTCATGATATTGGAGGTGTACATCTCCTACATACACTAGAAACCATAACATACATGTACATAAGTATGTGTGTTTTGCTACACGAGATGATCAATTAAAATTTCTAAATTGATTAGACACACGGTCGGCCCGTGGGCAAGCCCGGAAAGATCTCGGGCTTGGACAACCCCCTACTTGGGGCAATCCCAGGTCCAATTTTTGTATTTTTATTTTACAAAAACCCAAATACCAAAATATGATCCAAATGAGCCAATTGAGCCGGCCCTATATCCACGGGACCACATCAACGTGAGCATGAGTAACCAAAATTGATTCTCAAATCTCAAATCCCTATTTTTTTTTCTCCTCCTGCTGAAGGTCCAAATGATAAGCCGCTGAAGCTGCTCCGTTGAAGAAAAAAAAACACTCCCACCCCCCCCCCCCCCCCCCCCCCCCCCCCCCCCCCCCCCCCCACCCCCCCCCCCCCCCCCCCCCCCCCCCCCCCCCCCCCCCCCCCCCCCCAAGGTCTTCTTCTTCTTTTCTTGGTTGATCTAGCAATTTCTAGTTTTCATATAACAATGACCATGTCTACTTTATAGTAGAAGAACTACGTCTACTTTATAGTTTCTTCCATATAACAAATTAACAATCACCATGTCTACATATTTTTCAACCATCATATCTAGCAGATTTAGGCTGAGCCGCTGAAGCCGCTCGGTTGGAAAAATATATTTTATTCATATCAAATATGGTAGAAGCCCATGTCTACTTTATAGTTTTTGCGTAGATTTTAGGCAACAAATAACAATCACCATGTAAAGAAAAAGGAAAAGGAACATGACAAAAACTAATGAATAATTTGACTTAGAATGAAATTTAAAAAATTGTGATGTTGTAAGAAAGAATGGTACTTAGTTTAGTAATTGTTTGTGATGTTGTATTTGTATAGGTAGTATGACGAAGAATGAAAATGATAAGGATCGAGTGAGATTTCGACAACAAAATTTCGGAGCTTATAATAGAAGGATCAAGCAACGTAAAGATGCAACGTCACAATCACTAGTGGGTTCAATTTCTAAATTATTTAATGCAAGAGCTGAGGGTCATGTAGAGCCTTTGAATGAAAGCATGCTAGACCTTGAGAAAAATGTTGATGTGAATTACGATTTGAGTCTGTGGGAAAATATTAATGATGTCAAGAGGATAATGTTAGTTCAACAAGGTCCCATTAAATTTTTTGAAAGACAATGATGAGTTTCCAAGAAACAAAGACTATGGGAGATGCTTTTCTTCTAAACATTATATTAGTCATCAACCAAACGGAGAGAAGCAAGGAAGAAAGTGGCTTGTCTATTCAAATGTGTTGAATAAAGTCTTTTGTTTTTGTTGCAAGCTATTCAAGCATAGACCTATGGCATCGAATTTGGCCGAAAATGAAATTGATGATTGGCACACAACCTTCCTTCAAGCTTCAAAATCATGAAGGTAATCCGGAACACAATGCAAATATTGTGAAGTGGGTTGATTTGCAAAAGGGACTAAAACTAAAGATGACGATTGACGAAGAAATGCTAGCACAAATTGCCAAAGAAAAAGTTCATTGGAAGATGATACTAGTTCGAATCATTGGGGTTGTGAAGACACTTTCACGAATTGGTTTGCCATTTTGTGGAACTAATGAGAAGATCTACGAGAAGAACAATGGACTTTTTTTGTGAACTTATAGAATTTGTTGCGGAGTTTGATCCAATCATGCAATAACATCTTCGTTGCGTGGTTGATAATGAAATTCAACATCATTATCGTAGCCACACAATTCAAAATGAGTTGATATTCTTGATAGCAAATGAGATTAAAAAAAAACATTCTTCAAAATTTTTTGAAGGCAAAGTATTTCTTGATTATCTTGATTGCACTCCGGATCTAAGTCATGAAGAACAAATGTCAATTGTCATAAGATGTGTGGATGTTGAAAATAGAAGGAAAGCCAAGGTAGAAGAGTTCTTTCTCGGATTTGTAAAGGTTGATGACACTTGTCTTGGACTTTTCAAGCGAGTTGAAGATATTTTGATTGATCTTGAGCTCAACATAATGACATAAGAGGCCAAGCCATGATAATGGGTCAAATATGAAAGGAAAAAAATAAGGTGTTCAAAAGAGGCTACTTGACATAAATCTTAAAGCACTTTATGTACCATATGGATGTTATAGCCTAAACATTGCATTATGTGATATGACAAAATCTTGTGTGAAAACTAGAAATTTTTTCGCATATGTACAAAAGGTTTATACTTTGTTTTCGGGTTGAACGCAACGATGGGATGTACTTAGAAGATATGTGAAGGGTTTGACACCAAAGCCATTGTCGGCAACTCATCGGAAAAGTCATATTGAGAGTGTTAGAGCAATAAGAAATCAAGCACCGGAATTAAGAGATGCTTTGATTGAAATTGCAAATAGCTCTAAAGAGGATGTTGTAATGGCCGAAGCTAAAGGTTTGTGCAAAAATGCTTTAGAAGATTTTGAGTTCTTGATTAGCTTATGCATTTGGTACAAAGTTTTGGATAAAATTAATCGGGTTAGCAAAGTACTTCAACAAGAAGAGATGAATTTGGAGGATACAATTACAAGAATGAAGGAGCTCATCGTATTCATTCAAAAGTTTAGAGAAGATGGTTTGAAGACTTGATGAAAGAAGCTAAAGAACTTGCTAATGAAGTTGGTATCGATCCGACCTTTCCAAAAAAAAAGTTGTTCGTAGAAACAAGTATTTCGATGAGGATATGGAGGCGGGTGCCGAAGGAAGTCAAACACCGGATAATAATTTTAGAATTACCTACTTTATCCACATTAGAGATCAAGCTCTTACATCACTTGAGGATCGATTTGAACAATTTGAGCTTTATGAAAAACACTTGGGTTCTTGTTTAATTAGCTCCGGCTAGGGCAACCCATCCCCCCGGACCGTCCCTGACTATCACATTACTAATAACAAATTTTTGAAGACCATTATAAATAAATCCTTATATAGCTTTATTTAAACATGTTTGTCCTTTTCGATTTTAGATCTTATTCATTAATGAAACACACGTTGAAACCTTGTTACCTGTATTGCATCTCTAGTGGCTCTAGAGTTAACCTACATTGCAGACGGGCACTTCTCGTGATGTTGGCCATGTAACTCTCCTACATATTGGCCATGTAACTCTCCTACATAAGCTAGCAACAATACATACATATACGTAAGTGCCTTATGTAACACATAAATACAACTAAAATTTCTAAGTTTTGATCGGACGACATGTAATGTATAGAGAGTATAGGATAGGATTTCGGTACCAGAAAAGAAAGAAGACTTTGTAATGTACAGTACAATTGTAGACAGATTTGTGATAGAAAACTGATTAAATTTAATAGATATTGGACATCAGTAATTAAGGAATAAATAAAATGGATTTGATTCCATTAACCTTAATTGTTGGTTTCAAGAGAGCTATAGGAACAAATCTAGTTAAAATTAAGCCGACGTGAATCTGTTAAGTTCCTATAGTTGGACGTAATCTCCATAGCTGCAAACACTAAAATAGCTTCTCATAAATATTGTCTACGATTATTTAGAAAAGTTTATAACATATTGATATATTGAAACATGAAATTAGTTGGATCAGTACCGTCTCGTAAATAAAAAAGTTGAAACTAATACTTTTTTTTTTGGTTTTTTTGCATACAAGTCCCCTGAATATACTGTATTTTGAATAAAATCCCTCAATTCATTAATTTCTAGTACGTCCCCAAAACCAACGGAAAATAGAGTTATGAGTCCCTCTTGTTAACTTAACTCATTTAGAAAAAGGAATATTTCATGAGCTTTAACGTGGTTAGAGTTTTTTTTTTAAACCGTTTTGTCATTCTACTAATGAAGGTTGTTCAACTAAAACCCTTTCTTCTCCATTATTCATCACCACCAACCTCTTCCCTCCATCAAAACCCTCTCTTCTTGACAACCTTTCTCAATTCCTCTCTCTCTCTCCCCCCTCGAAGAAACCTCATCTTCTAACCATCTCTCCCTTCTCCTTATCTTTTCCGGTCCCTTCTTCTTTCTTAATTTCTTCCTACTTACCTCAAATAAAGTTTACTCTAATCCTTTGTACAAATCCTAGCAACAACACTCTAAAATTCTTCTCAATTCCTTATAGATGAATGAATAAATTTGTACAACTAACATCTGTACTCAATCAGATGATTTAATTATACATTCAAACATAGAAAAGAAAAGCTTAGATTCATTCTTTTTCCTAAATCTGAATTATGGTAAAATAAGTGGGGCAACTCAAAATTTCTCTTAATTTTTATGATATTTTTTATGGAATATGTACTGTGAGCATTTTTTTTTTGAGAAAGAAAAAACAATATGAGTATATTGTCTCTGGCTGTTGATTGGACTGCATAGTTTCAGGCTTATTCATGACATAAACAATATGAACTGCAGAGTAAGTGTTTCCACTTAATCTTCTCTTGTTGCTATGAGCAGGACATAGATAATGTTTACTACGAGACAGAGTACAGGAGAGAATGGTGTAGTAGTCGAGGGAAGCCATCAAAGTGTTTCCTATTTGCAAGAAAATTCACACGTGCTGCAGCCCTCAGACTTCTTAACACGGTATAGACATGGTTTATGCATTTTATATACATCTGGTCTTGTCAATTTATAATATATGATCTGGATTATTTAGGTTTGGTTTCAAACAAAATTAGGAAAACAAACCAAATTGATTTTTACACATCTTGTCCTTTGATTGCCAAGATAAAGTAAGAGGTTGGAAGGGGCAAAATTTACAAATTTTCACCGTCATCATGATTGTCGTTTCTTGTCAACATGGGGTTTGCCTTGGAGCATAGCCCCAAGTTGAGTAATGTTCGCTTTTCCTTGAACATGTACAGAGAGCTTGCTCTCAACAAATGCCTAGTATTATTTAGTCCCATATTGGAAAATCACTATGAGTTGTATCTCAATATATACTTGGTATGTTGTTGAGATGTGCACATGGGGTGGTGACCCTAAGGAGGGAACCATGTGGGTGATTTTACTAGGAGATAAGGATAAGACTCTATGGTAAAGCATTAATGCTTTTTGCTCTCGGAATTTATTCCATTGGAGCTAAGTCTCGTAGGGGCTTAGCGACTCTCGGACTCGGACTCAGGCTCATGAGGCATAATGTGGCGTTTTGTTGACGCACTTTGCACTTAGCACGACAACATCGTCGCTAGGCGCATAGTGCGCTTAAGTTGCACTGGTTGCGCGAGCCTCTTGCGCAGCCGTTCGCGCGACGGGATGGCGCGGTCTGATCGCATGGCCAGATGGCGCTGCCAGCAGTTGGCGCGCGGTTTGCGCGCTGTGCGCGTGTTGCGCAAGTGCGCACAGGAGCAGGTGGCGCTATTGGCACATGTGCGCAGTTGGCGCACTCTGTGCGCCAATTGGCTCAAATCGTGTCTGTGCACGATTTGACAGTTACAGAACGTTCGGAGCAATTTTTTCCACGTTCCGAACTTTTGCTAACTGGACGGTTACAGTGCGGTCCTATATAAGCTTCTTCATCTCTCTCTCAGTGGTTAAGTGCTAAGTGTTGTTCTAAACAATTACTTACGAATTTTAGAGTTCAAGAGAGAGAGAGAAACGGTGCACCAGCGCCAGAGTCCGCGCCATCCGAGGAGTCAGAAGAGCGGAGTGTTCTAAAGTTCTCCGTCGAACTTGCTAATTCCTCGAAGCTGTTCGTGTGAGGCGAATCAAACTTTGAACGCCGGTGATCATTCACCCCAGCAGGCCATTTATCCATTTCTGTTCATCTGCTTTTATCTCGTTCTAAACGAGAACGTTTATGATCTAATCAGAAAACGTGAGTGGACATTCATCGCTGCTGCTACGAATTCTTCTGTGCCTTCTTCGAAGTGACACATTAGTTTTCGTTTCTCAGAATCCTCCGAGATCTTTGTCATGCACCTTCTTCGAAGTGTTGCATAATTTCAGTTTTCCATCGAAAAATTACGCCCCGAGACTAACAAGTAATTTCCAAGAAAATTCAAGAGCAACAACAGAAAGCCTCCCTCAATCCCCTCTATCCCAAAATTTTCTTTTCAGCTCTATCAATTGTTTTTTCCCATTCTACTCTATAAACCTGCATAGGACATAGTTTTTTCTTTTCAGGTCCTCAATCCAAGTTTGTACAGGTCTACCCTTAATGTTAGTGGCTCCTTTGATTAAGATCCCATTGCTGCTAAGTTGTGCATCAATTGTTCTTCATTGCACAAACTCAAAACCATGTCGAATGAATTTCTCATTCCCCAAGCAGCAGCTCCTACTTTTTGCACAAATGCATTTTATTATTATTATGCCTTTAAAGAGTATTGTGACTCATCGATCTCAGCATTTTCGTTTCATCAAAGTTTTTTATTTATTTGTTTGGACATGATTCTTAATTGCCTATCGTCCCAACCATAAAGCATGGCTGGTCATTATAGGTTAATTACATATTTGTCCTTCCAACTGCAAGGTTAAACTTATGGTCACAAGGTACCCCAGAAGCACTCTCCACTTCAACCGTGCTGCTAAATTATATTGAAATTTCTCTAAAATCTAAACATCTCTGTATTAGGAGCCAACCTTTCTTCAGTCTCATCAGTTTATGTATAACTAACATAATATCATAAACTCTTCGTGTGTAGCCAAATTCCAGGCCACAAAGAGAGAGGCCGAAAGACTGGATTTCTATTCCAAGGGAAATAACATAGTTACATTTCATTAACACATTTAAGCAACCAAAACTATCATTCAATTCTATACAAACTCAGGCTATGTTTAGTATGTATTCCAGTTCCACATTAAAACTTCAATAATTGTCTCGCAGGGCCTAGGTTTGAAAACTCTCATGATAGTCTTAATAATTTCCTTTCACAGACTAAACTATTTTTTGTTGGCAGTCTGCACTTGTTCTGAACTGACGGATTCATGCGCCTACCAACCACTTTGGGGAGGGATTAGTAGACCAATCAATGCTGTGGGCATAAAGGAAAATCTTGATTTATTTACTCCTTTGATTTTTGTGTATACGTACTTACATATGTAAACTACTGGAAACTAATTTGCATATAATCTATAGTTGTTTGTTATTAGTTGCTTGTGGAATCTATCAGATGTCTTTTTGCCCTTTTATTCAGGTTTTTGCAAGTGAACATTGTGCAATAAATAGGTAAAGATGGGTGGGTGGGTTGTCAAGAATGGCGATGATCATCCTGTGATATCTTGTTATTGCTGCATTTCACAACACTTAGGATTTGCTAAAGCTGATATTAAAAGAAACATCACAGGAAGATATCAAAGCTGATTAAAGTGGAAAATTAGGATCTTACTCTAGATCCTACTTAAAAGAAACATCACAGGAAGATATTAAAGCTGATATATAATAAACATAGTTACTCTTCAACTATATGTTTTTCTTCTACTTTACCTAATCATGTATAATTATTTATGAAACTATTTTAAGTTTATATAATTAGTTATGAAATTGCAAAGGAAACAGCCACCTTCATCCATTTAGATACAGAATTTTTTTTTAAAAAGATGAGTATACTAAAATTATGAATAAGATACTAAGTTTGAAATTTTGTGGAAATGATAACACTTTGCCAACTCTGTTGGCGACATGAATGCACGTACTCATGTCGCCAACTACAAATTTATTTTTTTAGATTTTTCTGGAGATTTTATTAAAAATTCACAAAATATTCATATTGCTAATTGTGTTGGCGACATGATCCCATATGTTGCTATGTTGCCAATTAACTTGGCGATTTGGCTGCATTGACACATTTTAAGCCCTGGAAACAAAATAATAATATTGTGTGGCCCTGCAACCAGACCACCCAATCTTTACTTACAACTGCTAATGACTATGTTTATGTGTCATTGGGGCATGATCCAACGCCAAGTAGCTAATTTAGTTGTTTCTTTTCATTTTTCTCCATTTTTTTTTTCATTTTCGAAAACTTCGGAAATCCAAAAAAATTGCATTAATATTTCCATCTCAGTGGGCGACGTAGGTGCATGGATCATGTTGGTGACATGTTACCTTCTTGGTAATTTTCTAAATTTATGACCTTATTCATTATTTTAACATCTTTGATTACCTTTTAAAAAAAAAAAATCTGATTTAGATAACACCTCTATCTAAGCTGCAGCTGCACAAAGCTGAGGCAGATCACAAGGAGTACTAATTGGACTAATCAAGTCCAGTGATCATAATAAAACTTCAAACAGAAGAGAAAAGTAAAAAAAATCATGAGCATTCATAGGATCCAGCTGTGACATATATATTGTACTCACAAGCATTATATAAGTTTTGATATCTTCTTTTCATGCAGGGGCTTGGTGGACTTGCTCTGCCACAACAGCCACAGATAGAGAGAGAGAGAGAGTGTGTGTAGATAGAGAGGGGAAATACTAAGTCTACATCCAAATATTTACAATTTTCTTACAACATCTCTTTCATCCTTTACAAATAGGTTCCATCGGGTTACATCTCCCCTCTCACCCTCTGTTACATGGACTCCATCCGATTCTACCACTTTTTTTCTTCTCCAATCGAAGTCCGACACATGGTGGTTGAAAGAAAATTGTAAGCATTTGGTTGTAGTCATAGCAAAGCTCGAAAGAGAGAGAGAGAGAGAGAGAGAGAGAGTGTATGTGTGGGGGTGGGTGTTGGTGGTGACCTTGTGGCGTAGTGAGTCTTCATTTTCTATTGACAATGTCATGTTATCAGGAACATTGAAAAAGTGAGAAGAGTGGTGTATGATACTATGGTGGGAACTTCATTATTTTGTTTGTACTGAGAACCGAATTGAATAAGAGATTCGGTTCGATTTTGAAAAGAAAAACAAATATGTTTCTTTTCGATTTTGGAAATACTATAATTTTTTTCAGTTTTGATCCAAAACCAAAAATCAAATAAGACTTATAGATATATATTCTCAATTTTATGCATATTTTATAATTAAAAGTATGTATACTTTTGTGTATTTTGTGAAAACAATAATTTTATGTATGTATTTTAAAGTCTAATTTTGATAATTTAACAACTAATCTTACTTTGGGTCCAAGATTGAAATACAATAAACGTATATAAAAATTTATTTTTAATTATAATTTAACCACAATTCTAATTTGGATTCGACACATTAAACAAAAAAAATCGTCCAACCAAACAAACTGAATAAACGAATTAATAGTTTCGGTTATGACTAATTTCGGTTCGATTTTGATTTTGAATTTTAGAAGTTTGCTTTACTTTTTTTTTTTTACATAGTTCGGTTCGGTTGAAACAATATAAATAGAACGCTCATCCCTATTTAAAAGTTCCGTTCAAAGTTGGACTAATTATTAAATTATCAAAGTTGGACTACAAAAATATACATATAATTGTTGTTTTCAATAATATATTTTTAATTACAAAATGTGCATAAAATAAGGGTATTTACATAATTGTGCAAGTCTTATTCGGCTTTCGGTTTTGGACCGAAACTCGCAACCAAAACCGAAATCAAAACCGATAATTTTTATTTTATTTTCGAGGCTAAAATCGAACCGAATTTTTTTTTTTTCAAATCGAACCGAATCTCTTATTCGGTTTGGTTAGATTTGGTTTCGGTCCAAAATCGAATAATGGTCACTCCTAGATTCCGCAGGTCGAATGTTTATTTTGACCAAAAAGTAGATTCATGCAATGATATAATTTTAATTCATTTAAATTAATATGTGCTAGAGGGATTATGAGTTGCTTTGATACCAAGTTAAAGTCTTAGCACTTGTACTAAAAATTTAGAATGTCAATGAGAACTGAAGATACCGGTTTTTGACACTCTAAGTGTAGTGTTCCGTCATGCTCAGTTCAACGGTTCAACGGGATGGATCAAATGAACGCAACGGTGTTCGGACTTGACTATGAAACGGCTTGCTCGAAGTCTCGCTCGGTCAAGGACATCCTCACTCATGTAGGTGGCTTCGACGAACTTGCCTCAGTTTGGCGTTCACACTAATAAATAGAATTTTCATATGTACTGAGTAGGCTTGTTAATAAAAAGAGAAACTCACGTAGCTAAGATATTTCCACTCAGTATCGGATTGGAATAGAACGTGGAAGTGTCTCACTTGTTGGGCTAGAAGGATTTCACACTTGTTTTCAATGAGCACTCGGTCCTTCGATCCCATGGCTTAGGTAAAGAAGAGACGACTTAGGCAGAGTAGATTACATTTATACTAGCACATAGACTATCGACTTGAGGTCATAGTCTAGATGTTTTCGCGGTCGTATTGCTTATCATAGCATGTGTGCCCCATGATTTCAATGCGGGCCATACGGTTTATGACAAGTGTTAAGGCACTCAAAGAACACAATTGTTCGAGTTGAGCACATACACGTCCCTACGGTTTGTAGGCTCATCGTATAGAGTATGACACAATTTTATGGCACTTCAAAGGAATACGACTTGTTCACATTGAGCAGAGGGCTATCAAAATAGTCGTTCCTGAGTTAGAGACAAGATAAAATGCAAACATGGAAAGTTTTTGGGATCGCAAGTCTCCAAGGTAGTCCCTAGTTTGAGAGCTGCATAAGAATATGGAAGAAAAGGGAAGGAAGGATCATTGGTTTGAGTCGTATTGTCAGTTAGGTTAGGCACTATTGCATGATCATTGGACAACTAGTCGACAATGTTTCGCATCCTCGAACGCAACCTGGGACCATATGACTGATTCGATCTAGGAGAAAAGCAAGATAGATATGCCCGGTGATTCGAGTAAACCCCCTGATTTTCAACTAAGGGCATTTAGGTAATTTTCAAATTTTATTTTATTAGTTATAATTATTTATTGATATTTTGGTTAAAACTAAAATTATTAAAATAATAAATATTTCTAGTTGCTCCTAGATTTTTTTTTTCTAATGTGAATTGTTTAATTAAAATTTCTTTTAAACCAATTCCTAGTTGAACAAATCTTTTAATGAAATCCTTTAGTAAACTAAAATCCTAAAGATAACACTTGGAGATAGTATTTAATAATAATAGAAAAAAATACAACAACATAACCAACTTTATGCTAGAGCCTTACTGAATCTATAGCACCCATAGTTACGCTCACTTCCATGCATCATCACTTGGGCCCACCTTGTTCTCCCATGGAATAGAATTGAAGAGCACAACTAGCAATATTAAACAACAAGGGCCCCACCATGACTTTGATTTCCTTTGAATGAAAAGGAAAGAGCGTATGTGCACATAAATGAAGTGTTAGTTCCCGGGACGTAATTTTTGATAGAAAACAGAGAAATAAAACGATTGTAAAAATAATGTTTCGTTGCAACACTTCAAAGAAGGTGCTTGACAGAGATCCTTTGAGGATTTGGATAACAAAAATATAAAAATATTCCGTTATACAGCAAACGAATGTAATACTTCTAAAAAAAGTTATAAATCGAAATGCTAGCAGCAGCAGCGATGACAGGCGATGGATGAAATAATAGCCTGCTAGGGTGAATGATCACCGTCAAAGCTTGATTCGTCCCACACGAACAGCTTCCAGGAACCAGCAAGTTCGACGGAGAACTTTGGAACACTCCGCTCTTCTGACTCGTAGGACGGCAACGGACTCCTGCGCTAAGTGGCGCTGGTGCTCTGTGAGAATTCGTAAGGAATTGTGTTAAGAAACACTTGTGTTCTCTGCACACATAGAGAGAGAGAGAGAGAGGGAGATGGAGCGGAGAGGAGAGGAGAGAGAGAGAGGAGAGAGAGAGAGAGAGAAGCCTTTATAGCCCCGTTCTGTAACTGCCAGTTAGCAACATGTTCGAAATATGGGAAGAAGAAACCGTCCCGAATATTTTGTAACCGCTCACTCGTGAACAAACACAATCTGAGCTAAATGGCGCACAACGTGCGCCACCTGCATTACGCGCAAAATGCCAACTGCACCACACGCGCACCATACACATAGCGTCAATAGGGTAGCCTGTGCACCGTACGCAACATGGTACCAATGCACAGTGCTACTAGCACAATCTGTGCTACCTCGGACCTACGCCACACGCGCACCACGCAACCAGTACTACTTGCGCACCGCGCGCCCCACGCCAACCGCCGCGTAAACTGCAACACCAACTGTTGTACCATCTGGCAGCACCAACTGGCTGCCATCTGGCCGCGTGAACTGGCACGCGAATAGCTACGTAAGAGGCTCACACAACGAGCAACTTAAGCGCACTATGCGCCTAGCGACGATGAGTCGTGCTAAGTGCAAAGTACGGCAACAAAAGCCACATTACGCCTCATGAGCCCATGAGCCCGAGCCCGAGTTCGAGTCGATAAGCCCTACGGGTTTAGCTGCAATGGAATAAATCAAGAGCAAAAAGTATTAAGCTTACCATGGAGTCTTAGCCTTACCTCCTAGTAAAATCACCCACATGGTTCCTTCCTTAGGGTCACCACCCCATGTGCGTATCCCAACAACACATACCAAATATATATATTGAGATACCTCATGTTGCTTTTCCAATGTGGGACTAAACTTCACTAGGCATGCATACATGTCAAGAAAAAGCTCCAACAATCCCCCATATATCAATATATGGGTTTGAGTGTTCTCTACAGTAACTGTCCATCATGCATTAGGAGAGATGCCGCTGACGACTGAATCTTTTCGTATGGGTCAAACAACAGACTATAATACAAGAATGGATTAAGCCTTGAATTCTGCATCATAGCTAAATTTTCCACTCACATAATGTAGTTACATGTGTCTGGCTACACATTAAAGGCCATGTGCCAGCCTGGTTTTAGTATATTTTGGACGTCTACAAGTTTACCCTCAAGAGACGGCCTGCTATCTCTGTCCATACACTATAGGTGAGTTCTTTATTAAAGAGATATGGCATGAAGCCTTGCGTTTCCCTTACGGTGCTACGTCGCTATGACATGGCCTAAAGCCGAGGTATTACCCCTACTGGGAACCCATAGTAGTGTCATACTACTATAGCATGAGGTCATAGCCACTTTGTAGTGCCATACTATCCAGCATGAAGCCTTAGGCTCCCTTGCGGTGTTACGTCGCAACGACATGGCTTGTAAGGCCGAGGCTTTATCCCTATCCGAGTACCTCATCGTGGTGTCGTGCCATTGTAACATGAGGAACACTTCTCCTTTGTAGTGCTTACCCCCTCTTAATTCATCATTCAACATTAGGCTATATGCCTATTTGCGGTGCTACTCCGCTGTGACTTGGCTCGCAAAGTCGAGACATTACCCCTTTCGGGAACTCATGGTGGAGTCACCCCACTGTAGCATGGAGTTTCACTCCTTGTAGTGTTGTGCTACCGTGCTTCCTGTAAAGCACACGGTATTCACTCTGCCTGAGAACTCATTAAGCGTTTAAGCCAACCTCTCATATGATCCATTTTTTGCAGAAAAATATAGTAGACAATAGTGGTTGTAGGTCCGTAACCTCTTCATGCCACAGAGGACATGTACCCATGTTCATATATTTTTCCAGTTAATGGTCCTCCCTTGAACCAAAAGTAGATGCCTAGTAGATTTTTCTTTGAACTAATAGCATAAAACTTTATGGTAGGATTACAATAACATAATATCAGAATGCCTTCAAACCCATTTTTCTTGCTGTGTCATGACAAGCTGGGCTTGAGGCCTTTGTGAACGGATTGCCAGGTTCTCCGACTCCGAACATCAATACTACCATAACACCTCTTGATGTGATTGTGTACTATCCTGTGCTTTAACGCACAGTCCTTTCTTCCCGTTGAAGAGGCCATTTGATGCCACCGTCGCAGTCGTCTGGTTGTCGCATATTCGATTGTTGGTATTGTGCCCCAACTACTGAAAGATCATACATGAGCTCCCGAAGCATTCTGCTTCCTCGCTGTGGTATCAAGTGCAAAGAACGCAGATTCATTGATGATGTTAGAGCGTAGTGCTTCTTCGACTCCACGATATAGCAGCTCTACCCATGTAAAAATAAATACATGTGGACTCTCGTCCAACTCTGAGCACCAGTGGCATCACTGAAGCCTTCTACTACGGCGGATCTCCGATGTAGCACAATGCATATGTCTGAGTCTCTTGAGATATCTCATAACCGTTCATAGCTTTCAGTGCTCAATGCCTGGATTGCTCATGAAATGACTCAGTATACCCACGGTGAAAGCTATGTCAGGCCTTGTGGCAGTAGTAGCATACATCAAACTCCAATAATGCTTGCGTACTCCAGCTGCCTTATGCTTTTCCTGAATTCGGTTTCAACTCATATTACACCTGTAAGGCGTATCGATCCCTGGAAGATCCTGATACTGTAGCTGTTTGCAAAAACAAAAGTCTTTATTCATAAACTTTGTAAGAAGATTACAATTGAATTCTGGAAAAGTACAACTATAGGAATCCGATCTGAAGACGATCGCTTATCCCTTGGACGATGTGAACTTTGAAGACGATAGCCTAAAGAATGCAGCAGCACTTGGACAAGAACTCCTGATCTCTGATGATAATAATGATCTGCCCTCTTAATGAAGGACTTGAAACTCTATTTATAGAGTTCTAGAAATAACTAATTTGTAGTATTCTAGATTGCGCATGATGAACTGCGCTGGCGACAGACTGCGCAGACTAAACTGCGCTGGCCTATTGGGCAGTTGCTCGATCGTGGGCTAACTGTATTCAGATGCATGGCATTGTTTGATTAAAATGCGCTTGGTCGTCTATAGGCGGTTGCCACGTGGCGAGCAATTGATGGCATGTAAGCCACGTAATAAATGTCAGTTATTCAATGAATTGCGCTAACGAAGAGCGCTAGCTTCAGACTGCGCTTAATGGATAGCGCTGGGACTCAGGGGGTCAAACTGCGCTGCTGTTGGACTGGCAGTTTGCGTTAAAGTTGTACAGCTATTCTCGAGCGCTGTGCTGCACAAGAAACGAACGGACTCCTCGTTTTTCGGGATGTCAGGCTGTCAGAAGATCCAATCTTGTCAGGTAATGATGGCATTGCCTCGTCAGCGTAGCGCGCTCTGGTGGTAGCGCAATTCAGCTTGCGCGTTCGAATTGTAGCACAATCTGTTTCCTGTGCAGTCTATTTGAAGGGTGCGCAGTTGAGAATTCTCTGCCTATTTGTTAGATGCAACTGATTTTTAGGACATACAAGACCCCTTCAAAGTTTTCAAAATTTGAAACTATTCAAAGTTTCGAAATACTTTGAATTTCAAATTTAAATCAAGTTGCGCAAGTGGCGCTTTGATTGCGCGTTTGGAGGAATTAGCTCTGTCTTTTGTGCGCAATTGGGGGTGACTTTATACTTCTGAAACTATATAGTTTTATTTTTCTTTCTTTCAACCTTTACTTGCTTTCGACTTTCCCAGAGACAGAAGCTTCTTCCCTACTCGACTTCTCCTTCCTCCTCTCGTCGACGACAGAAATGGCGCCCAAGCGATCAGCTGCCGAGAAGGAAAAGGCCCCGCGAACCCTCGACTCGTGTTGCGTCATGAGTATCTCGTCATGAGACGGGTCATCCTGCGCTTCAAGGTAGACGAACTATGATCGAAACCTTTTTAGGGTTTTTGATGTTTTCCAGTCCTTCATACCTCTTTTTTTTAGAGATTGATGGTATTTGCGCCACCGTTTAGGGTTTCGACTGCATGTAATAGTTTTCATTTTTATGAAAACTATACTTCTTGCGCAATCGGTTGGAAAGTGCTGACAAAATGGTCGGCTAATCCATCGATTTGCGCAAGTCGGTTGTGCCAGCACAAACTGAGTCTTGCGCAAGTATGTTTAGCGCAAACCTGACATCTTGCGCACGTGGCTGTACTGGCGCAATCGATAACTTGGCATGTTGACTGTGCTGGCGCAATCTGAAACTTGTGCAAGCTGACTGTGCTGGCGCAATTGATAGCTTATTTGACATAGCACATATGATGATCTTTTTGAAGAAACTTTTGATTTTACATATACTCACCTTTGCCTTCTTTATTGAGCAGTTAACCTCAGGGAAGATCCCAACTATGAGGTTTTTGCAGGATCCCTGTCTGAACCTGAATACAAGAAAGATCTTTCGCACGTGACATTTCCTCAGTATGCCCTACCATCTTCGGAGGCTATCCTGATTGCACAAGATAATGCACTTACTTTGTCTGATGAACGGGCAGCTCTTCAGATGTGACGCAGTCACCATAAGAAGCTCTGTTCTATTGGTGAGGCTCTTGACAGAATTCTCAGCCGAGACTCGCATGGAACAGAGAATTTTCCAGAGGGGTGAGAAGAAATACTTCTGCTGAGATCTCCAGATGCCTTCCTTTGTCCCGATATGCTTTGCGAGTTATCCAGAAGAATAGAATGGGACAT